>JADLZK010011447.1:0-190439 GCA_015847255.1 Hyparrhenia diplandra | reverse complement strand
TATTGGATCGTGAGATTAATTCCACATCCAAGCTAACATGATTAGATAGATACCTTATATATTTCTTTTTCGTCTTCCTAATTTGGATCGTGTAAGAAATATCAACGATGGGCGAGATGGTGTATCATAGTTTTGACTCTACATGTAGATGATCCACATAACTACTATCCGGTAGAGTTCCATAACGGTCGATCCCGAACGGCTTGCCTCCACACGTCTTGAAGCTCAAGCTTGGGTGTCACGTGATCTTGCTTCGAATATTGATCCTGCCAATAGGTCGCATACAACGATAAAAGGCTACTTGGTGCGGGGTTCTCAAGAAATACAATCGGCAATGAAATCGTGGTGGGGCGACATCTTTGGGAAGCGGGTATTCCTTCCTCGAATACCCTATGCCCATCTGATGAGATGTTCCTATTTGAGTTTAAGAGGAAGCGCTTTCCTATCGGTGAGCTTAGCCATATTTGTCAACAAGTCACGGGGGCCAAACTATCCCGCATTGGGTGTGTATCTACCCGCACCGGTGTTCTCTCCGGCCGGATTGTATGTTTGCGATGTCTAGAGCCACGTCAAGAGCGAATATTAAGATCCTCGCTCTCCGCCTCGATGCGGGCGCATAGGAGGAGGCCAAAAAGATGGAGAAGAAAAATAATAGAAAGATTGGCGTCGGAAAAAATAAAAAGGAAAGGATGCACCAAGTAAAAAGGTAAGGATAAGAAGCCGCCAAAGAGATTGAAGGAATTTTCACGAAGAATATTGTATGGAAGGAGATTCTAATGCAATAGGCGAGGTAATAGAAGATTAGTAACACATACAATGTATTTTAATTCAATTTATATTTATGAAGTTTATTTATCTAACACCATATTTATTGATATTCCTAGGTACTATCTAACTGATTTTATCGGACTCCACATCGCGGTGTTATATCTCATGTGTACGAGGATGTTATGAAAATGTTTGAACTTACACGTGAATTTATTGGTGCACTAAATAAATGGATATCGAAGATTTCTTCCGACCGATATAAAAAAATTATTTAGGCGAATTACAAAAAAACCCATAAAGTAGAGCTTACAAACCCCGATATCTATGATTGATTGTGTCACTTTCACAAAACTTGTTTGGATTAAATGTCACTTTAATATTATTGTTTAATTTCATAGTATTGTTACCTTATCATGTGATCCTTATTTTTATATAAAATTTTGTTATCCCAGTAGCAATACGGGCATTTAACTAGTATATTCAAACAAGCGGTAGATACTCCCTCCATCCTAAAATAGATGTCATTTTCACTTTTCGAGAAGTCAATATTTTTTAACTTTGACCAATTATATATTAAAGAATGTTAATATTTATAATACATTATTAGTATTATTAGATAAATCGTTGAATATACTTTCGTAATAAACTTGTGGAGATATAAAATGTTACACGCATTTAAGTTGAGAAAATTTGATCTATACACATCCTCTGGCGTCATCTATTTTGGGATGGAGTGTACGTCAAGTTGTGCCGGTCCATTATGTAATCAATTATATGTTAGCAAGAAACACGCTGTCTGTCTTTATTATTGGGTGTGACGTTCCTATCAGCACACCCACGTCAATACAATGTAGAGAGCTCGCGTCGCCCTCGCGCGTCGGGCGGCTCGGGGCAGAACCCTAGCCGCCGCGCCGCCGCTCCCCTCCCTCCTCCTTTGCCTTGCGCCGCCGGAGCGCCACCGGGAAGCCCGGGCGCTCTCAGGATGGTGGCGGCGGGGCTGCACCTCGGCCTCGTCTCGGCTCGGCGCGGCCGGAGCGGCGCGTGCGTGGAGGCCGTCCTCCTCAGTGCTGGCCGGCGGCCCGTGGCGGAAGCGATTCGGCGGGATCGGCTTTGCCTCTGATTGATCCCCTTCGCCTCGGATTAGTAGCTCGCCCGTGGCGGCGGCGGCGGCAAATGCAGCGGACCGGGCTGTGCCGGATCCGGCGCCTGAGGGCGCGTCTTGGCGCACTGGCCCGCGGCCCGATGGGTGGTGGTGGCCTCCGCCTCGGGCCACCGGGCCGCGGTGGTGGAGGTGTCAGCGGCGGGGTCTTCGGAGCGATTTGGGCGGTGCGGGGGGCGTCGCGGCGGTGGCGGTGGAGTGTGGGGCTTTGGGCGGACGGGGCAAGGTCCAGGCCCATGGTGGTCTGGTCGACCGCCCATATCGGGGCGTTTGGAGGGCCCGGTGTGGGCTGATCGGCGATCCGGGGCGATGGGCATCGCGATCACGTCGACCATGGAGCGGTTCTCGGGCGGCGGCGATGGTGAAGCATTTGGATTCGGCCGGTATCGGAGGAGGGCCGTGGTGGCGGCCATGGTGGCTTCAGCGGCCGTCAAGGTGGAGGAGTCGTGGAAAGGGACGGCGAGGATGGCGGCGAGCGTCGGCTTTTGTTTTCGAATCGTATTTGGCGATGGTGTACTGCGTCGCGGCGGTTAACGTAGCGGCGTGGCGGGAGACATGGCATTGGCGCTCACTACTACGGCGGCGGTGGCGCTGAGGCGCCACTTTCCTCGCCCCAGGCGCCGTCTTTTTCAAGTGGATCTCTGGTGAAAACCTACACCCGTTGGGTGGGCGGCGATGGCGTCTTTGGATGACATTTTCTTTCGTTGGAGGCGTCGGTGGAAGATCCCTTGGATGTCGTACTGCGCCGGCATCAAGGTGGCGGCTCATTGCACACGCTTATGGGGTCTTATCTTGTTGCCCGAGTTACGAGATCGAGTCTCCATTGGTGGGCGAAGTTTTAGTTGTTTTATTTTTTTAAAAAAGTGCACCCGGTGTTCTGCGGGTGACTTCGCCTTACCCAGCCCGTACTGTTTTCGATTATAATTTTGTTGTTGGCGAAGCATCCTCGGATGACTGAAGCCGGAATATAATTTCCATTATCTAAAAAAAAAAAACGTCAATACAATGTCTAGTCTGGCCCCACCATCGTCCTGTGTGTCGATGTGGTTTCGGCCTCGTTCTACTACATTGGGCCTACTAGGCTGCGCGGACTCAACGAGCGGTAGAGAATGAGCACCCTCTTCCCCTGTGTCCGTGTGCGCGGATTTCGCACAGCACGAGGCCCGGTCCGATGACGTTTTGGGCCGCTGAGCCAGTGTTTATTTCCATTTTTCTTTGGAGAAAAAATCCACTTTGTTACCCCCCAATTTTCACGTTTTTTTCTTTTTATTAACTCTAAGTCCAAGCAAACAACCTCACTCAAGTTTTCAAACTGCATTGAGTCGCAAAAAACTTTTCAAACTGCATTTTACCTTCTGAGTGGTTTGGAAGGTTTTGCTACAATGACGGTGATTTTATCTTTTGCTTTTTATTTGTCTTTTTTCGGCTGAATCTTTAAAAACTATAGTAAATTATAGAGAAATTACAAAACAATATTCAATTTTGTTGGACTCCACATGAATAGATAAATAGATAGACATAGTAAACATATAATATGATATGTACTAGTACAAATATTTTACTATGAAGGTTTTGTCTTTTTATTTTTAATTTAGTTGGGTTAAATATTTTTAAAAAGTCATAATAAATTACAGAAAAATCATAAAATAGAAAACTAAATTTTGTTGAACTCTACATGTGTAGATATATATAGAGACATGAAACACAGAATAAGTGGAAGGTTAAAGGCTTTCAGTACTCACTATGAGATGTCTGTGTGTGTTGTGTAGAAGGGCAATATCAGCTTGGGCTTACTCAGTATGAGATGTCTGTGTGTGTACAAGGGCAATATCAGCTTGGGCTTGTTAATTACACCAAAAAAATAATATGTGAACAGAAGTTTAGAACTGTTATGGACTTATATGCCCAAGCCTGTATACGAATGTCTTTCACAACACTGGTGCGGTCAATAAACAAAATCAATAGCATAGTATTCAAAGACACGGAAAATACTTGTTCGAGTCCAGATTACAAATGTCTCAAGAGGTTAGTTGACATGTTTTCTACAATAGTCAAGGTACTAGAATTTGTGGAAAATGATAAAATAGGATTGGGAAATTAGAGATCAAGACCCCCGTGCCGCCACCACGCAGCGCGCTCGGGCGTAACCCTCCTAGTCTGCACCGCCGCCGTCTTCCCTCCTCCCATCCCTTCCCGTCGCACCATCGCCGGAAGAGCAGCCGGCAAGGCCGGTGCGGCCGGCCGGGATGGTGGCGGCGGGCCTTCTCAAGTTTCGGTGGCGTGGCGGCGTTGGTCGCCGCGGACGATCGCGGCGATCCGACCGAAGTCGCGTGGGAGTTCGGCAAGGTCGTCGTCGCGACCACGCTCCGCGCCGCCGGGAGGTCGGGCGGGCGAAGGGTGGTTCATGTTGGCGGGCTTCCGTCTCCTCCGTCGCGTCTTCGTCCTCTCATGGTGGCGCGATTGCCCGGCCGTCCACGGCTTTGGGCGTTGGGAGAACCTAAGCGGGCAAATCCGGCGGTCCTGGGACGAAGGGCGTCGCGAGTACGTTGGCCATGGTGGTGGCGATTTTGCATGCCAAAGGGTACTCGTTCTCCGCCTCATGGCCGGATCAGGGGACTGTGGGCGGGAGTGGCGCCCGACGCCCGGTTCGGCAAGGTCCCCTTTGTTGGAGGCTTCGCACCGGCGGTTGGTGACGCCCAAGGTGTAAGTGCAATCAACCTCTAATGTGGGTTTTGGCGTTGATGACAATCTAAATAGAGAACTAATAAGATTTATCGAGTTGACAAGCGTGCAACAAGCCAAGAGGACATTGCAAACCTAAAGGAGAGGAGTACCCCAATTCGATTTACAAATGGTACTTCAAGAAAGGAGGTTTATATTCATTTTACATTTTGAATTTGAGTATAGGACACGCCGTGCTATTAAGAGGGATTAGAATCAACGTGCCAAAGCGTGCAACCAAGTGCTCATTTTCTCACCACATAACCTCCGGCTCCAAACTTAGTCGACCATTCAAACTCTTTCTACCTCTCTGTGACTATGGCTGGCGGTGCAGCTTAGGTGGAAATGCTTGGCGGTGCCGCTTTGGGAGGATAGTATTTATACTTTCCTTTTTCTACCCCAAACGGTCATCTCTTCGTGCTCTGGCTCACACTTCGGCAGAACACACCCAAGTGCTCAGCTCTTTCTCCTCCATTGAAGCTCCTCACCCCCTCAAGCAAATCCATCGATTCCACCATCGATTCTTGAGTGTGAGGGCTGCAAACTTCGATTGGAAGAGAGCTCCACTGATCTTCATCGTTCTAGAGGCACTTGGTTCGCACTTTGGCCGGCGGTTGTGGTCTTTTACTCTTGGAGCTTGCTCCTAGCCGGCAAGTCACGTCGCCCTTGAGCTTGCCAACTTGTGTGGCAGCCTAGGGAGGTTTGTAACACCCTCTTGCATCTAATACATTACCCCACATCTCTAGGATTCGGTTCCTAGACTTGTGAACGCGAGGCAAAGAGGCAAACCTTTGTGGTGAGCTCATTCCTTTGTGGAACCTCAACAACGTGGACTTAGGCAAGCCTTGGTGGCGAAATGAACCACGGGATAAATCATTGTGTCACCGTGTGCTTGTTCTACTCTACTTTGCAATCATATTGTTGTTGTTGAGAAGTTTTAGGGTTTGAGGCCGATCTATTTGTATACTCTTGATACGCTTGTTTCAGCTCTCGACCGCGACCTATACCTATCCAGGAACCAAGGAAAATTACTCGATCTACTTTTCGTTGGACGCTTTTTGAACTATGAGCGACCTTTTGCGGGAGCGGCGGTGCCGCTTGGTAAACTGACAGAGTTTCGAGTTGATTTTTGAAACAGGCCTATTCACCCCCTCTAGGCGTCCAAATGATCCTACAAGTGGTATCGAGCTTGTTTACTTCGTTGGCGCTTCACCGCGTGAAGTATGGATACCGGAGGTGGTTCGAATCAAGGCGGGCCAAGGCATCCACGCCAAGCCTACAAAACTTCTAGCGCGAGCTCTCCTCTTCGTCTTCTCTCTCGGCAACCACCGATCCCGAGAGAGAAGGGAAGCAAGGGAGACAAAGAAAAGAGAAGAAAGCAAAGAAGCCAGAAAGAGCCGAAATGCGTGAAAAGCCAAGAAGCAAGAGGAAGATGCGGGCATGCGGCTCATCGAGAAGCTCAAAAGAAGAGATGAAAGAAAGAGAATAAGAGAAGAAAGACTCAAGAGAAGAGAAAGAAAGAAGCAAAGAAAGTGGTGGAACTTGATGCTCAATCAAGTGAGCTATCAAGTAGTTCCGATGATGGTGATGGTGATGATGATGAGTCATATGTGCCAAAAAGCAAGAAGAATGAGAAGAAGAAGGATGAGGGTAGCAGCAACAACAACAAATTTGCCGCCATATCCTTTAACTATAACTCTCTTTTCTCTAATCTGACAGGGAAGTCATTCATCAATGTTCCCGCTGGGAAGTTGCCTCACTTTGATGGGACAAACTATGCCAAGTGGAAACATTTGATGAGTGCCTATCTTAATGGCATTCACCCCGGTCTTTGGGATATTGTGTGCAGTGGATATGAGCCTCCGGTGAACCCCAAGTCACCCACAAATGAAGAGATGATAGCAGCCCACCTTAATGGCCAAGCTACAAGCATTCTCCTAAGTGCTCTAGATGGAAATGAGTACAATAGGGTGATGAACGTGAATGTGGCAAAGAAGATTTGGGACACTTTGATTCTTGCACATGAAGGTGTTGACAAAGTGAGAAAGGCAAAGATTGACTTGTTGAAGGCAAAGCTCAACCGGTTTGTGATAGTTGAAGGGAAAGGTGCCCAAGAGATGTTTGACCGGTTGATGGTACTAGTTGGAAAGATTAGAGGATATGGAGATGAAGAGCTTGATGATCACAAGGTGGTGAAGGTCATGCTTGAAGCCTATGCACCTAGAAATGAGACCGTAGTCACCTTGATAAGAGACAAGAAGAGATTTGAGCACTTCACTCCTAATGATGTGCTTGGGAGATTGCTCACCTTTGACATGCAAAGGGAAGAGGCAAATGAGAGGAAGAAACTTAGAGAGTTGCAAGCCAAGTTGGACGGCATCAAGATCAAAGATGTTGCTCTCAAAGCAAGCAAGTTAAGCAAGCCAAGCACCTCCAACAAGAACAAGGGCAGCAAGCAATCAACCTCAAATCAAGCCAAAGAAATGAAGAAAATGCAAGAGCACATTGATTCTACCTCCTCCTCAAGTGATGATGATGATGAGAGAGGTGCCGACATCAATGATATGGCATTGTTCATCAAGAAATATCACAAGGCCATGAAGAGAAATGGGTACAAGATGGTGCAAAGGAAGTTTCCAAACAAGAAGAAGAGAACATGCTACAATTACGAAGCACCAGAGCACTTTGTTGCGGATTGTCCACATGAGAACAAGAACAACAAGTACAAGAAGGACAACCCCAACAATGACAAGAGGCAAGATTACAAGAGAAAGGGAAAGAACATGGGAGAAGCACACATTGGGCATGAGTGGGACTCAACTAAAGAGTCAAGTGAGGAGGATGTGAAGATGGCAACATTTGCTAGACAAGAGTCAACCTCCACACCAAGGCTCTTCTCCAACATGTCCGATGATGATGAAGATGGCTCCCCTCACATTTGTCTCATGGCAAAGCGTGAGAAGGTACTTTCCAAAACTAAAGCCTCTCCAACCCTTAGTGATGAATCTAGTGAACTTAGTGATAGCTCAAGTGATGATGGGTCTAGTGATGAAGAGTATGATATATTGACCAAGAACCTAGATCCAAAGACCAAAATGTTTATCACTAAGATGATGGAGGATTTAGAGAGTGTCCAAGCCGAGTTGGAAACTAGAGAAAGTGAACTCACTAGACTTGAGAAGCTCTATGTTGACAACAAAAGAAGCTCTTGTGTTTGAAAGAAGTGAGGTGGCCTCTTTACAAAAGAAACTTGTAAAAGAAAAAAGAGGACCATGCTCTCACAAAGAAAGCTACTATTACTCTCAATGAAAAGTATTGTGACTTACAAGAAAAGCACAAGCAACTTTTGGTGTGAAGCCATCAACACCGCTTGTCATGCAATCAACCGTCTCTACCTCCACAAGAAACTCAAGAAGATCTCATATGAGCTACTAACCGGTAACAAACCCAAGGTGTCTTACTTTAGGGTGTTTGGGTGCAAGTGTTTCATTCTTAACAAAAAGCCCCGAACCTCTAAGTTTGCTCCTAAAGTTGATGAGGGTTTTCTTCTTGGTTATGGATCAAATGAGCATGCCTATCGTGTCTTCAACAAAACCACCGGTAGGGTTGAAGTCACTATAGATGTGACATTTGATGAATCTAATGGCTCTCAAGTAGAGCAAGTTGATAAAAGTGTTGTAGGAAAGGAGGATCCACCTTGTGAAGCTATCAAGCAATTGGCCATTGGTGACATTCGACCACAAGAAGATAGAGCCAATGAACAAGAGGATCACCAAGATCTTCTTTGCACCAATTTCCGGCGACGTGCTTTCGATGACGGGGGCAGCCCACTCTGCTGAAATTCAGCGAGCGGGCGGTGCCGCTCGGGAAGAGAGCGGTGCCGCTATGAAGAAGAAGTTGAGGATGATGGAGTTGATCACCCACGGCTACGACAAACCATTCAACGGGACCATCCCATTGAGAACATCCTTGGGAGTCTTCGAAAGGGAGTAACTACTCGATCACATCTAGCTGCATTTTGTGAACATTACTCTTTTGTCTCCTCTTTGGAACCTACCAAGGTAGAAGATGCTCTCAAGGATGCCGATTGGTTGCTAGCCATGCAAGAAGAACTCAACAACTTCGAGAGAAACCAAGTTTGGGACTTGGTAGAAAGACCAAAGACAAACATCATTGGCACAAAATGGGTCTTTGAAACAAGCAAGATGAAGATGGTCGGGTTACAAGAAACAAAGCAAGATTGGTGGCTCAAGGTTTCGCTCAAGTAGAGGGCTTGGACTTTGATGAGACATATGCACCGGTGGCAAGACTAGAAGCAATCCGCATTCTTCTAGCCTTTGCTGCCCATCATGACTTCAAGCTATATCAAATGGATGTCAAGAGTGCATTCCTCAATGGTCCTTTGCAAGAGGAGGTCTACGTTGAGCAACCACCGGGTTTTGAAGACCCCAAGTATCCTAACCATGTTTACAAGCTTCATAAGGCGCTCTATGGGCTTAAGCAAGCACCAAGAGCATGGTATGAATGCCTTAAGGAGTTCTTGCTCAAACAAGGTTTTGTCATAGGGAGGGCCGATCCTACTCTCTTTACACATAAAGTTAATGGTGATATATTTGTGTGTCAAATATATGTCGATGACATAATATTTGGTAGCTCTAATCATGTGTATGTTGAGCAATTTAGTAGGACTATGACAAAGAGGTTCGAGATGTCCATGATGGGTGAGCTCAAGTTCTTCCTTGGCTTTCAAGTCAAACAAATGAAGGAAGGGACTTTCGTTAGCCAAACCAAGTACACCCAAGACATGTTGAAGAAGTTTGATATGGCTAAGGCTAAGCCAATCAAAACTCCAATGCCAAGCAATGGACATCTTGATCTTGATGAAGAAGGGGCTGCCGTAGACATAAAGGTATATCGTTCCATGATCGGCTCTCTTCTTTATCTTTGTGCATCTAGGCCCGATATTATGCTTAGTGTGTGCATGTGTGCTAGATTTCAAGCTAATCCAAAGGAATGTCACAATGTGGCGGTTAAGAGAATCTTGAGATATCTAGTTCACACCCCAAACCTTGGCTTGTGGTATCCCAAGGGTTCCAAGTTCAATCTACTTGGCTATTCGGATTCGATTATGCCGGGTTGCAAAGTAGATCGAAAAAAGCACCTCGGGGACGTGTCAATTCCTTGGACCGTCCTTGGTGTCTTGGAGCTCTAAGAAGCAAAATTGTGTAGCCCTATCCACCGCCGAGGCCGAGGTATGTTGCGGCCGGTGCATGTTGTGCTCAACTACTTTGGATGAAGCAAACCTTAAAGGATTTCGGATGTCATTTCACAAAGATACCTCTTCTTTGTGACAACGAGAGTGCCATCAAGCTCATAAATAACCCGGTAGCACACTCTAGAACAAAACACATAGACATCCATCATCATTTCTTGAGAGACCACGAACTCAAAGGAGATATCGCAATTCGTCATGTGAGCACCGAAAAGCAACTAGCCGATATCTTCACTAAGCCTCTCGACGAGACATGGTTTTGCGCCTTGCGTAGTGAACTAAATATACTTGATTCTCGCAACCTATCTTGAAATCTGCATGCCTTTGTTTGTGAGAACTAGTATGCAGTAGGAAAAGCTTTGAAAAGGTTTACATTATGTCTTTCAAATGTTTTTTCAAAGCTAGACTCAAAGAGCATGGTCCTTTGTTTTGATTGATGATCCGATCCGCCATGAAATTTGAGTCACTTTGTTGGTATTTCTAATGTCACTAACTAGTAATGGCATCTAGAAAGAATATCGATGTTGCTTCGGATAAAACTTAAAAAGAAATATTCATTGCAGTTCATAGCATATCCGAAAAGGTTGTCATCCCTATAGTTAAACTACTAATATGCAAGGAATATAATATTCGTACTATGCCTTGATAACTTCTTAATAAGTAAATAAACAATTATAACTGGTATCCGCAAAGCGCACGAGATATGAATATATACCATTGTAGCATTTTAACCGGGAGTAATAACCGTGTCTTGAATTTATATTCTACCACGGGGAAAGAAGTCTCATTATCTTGAATTAACTAAGTATAGATCTTAATCTAACCATCTCTCATGTGCAAGACATCAGCATTAATCTCATCAATTACTTAAGCAAGGATCAAAGTTCATAGTAAAGATAATGATAAAGTTCTAGATAAAACAGATTTGACCAAAAATCACGTTGGTTGGCGAGAAAGTGTCTAACAATGGACGATAGCAATTCATAGGCTAGCTAGCATTAGAAACTCCAATATGTAACTCTAAACTAAATGTTAGGATCTACCTAATTATGCAATACAAATAACAATCATTGAAGAAAGACTAATTAAATCCGGACATGAGGACGAGAATCCGTGAAGACTAAGGCCTAAACTTAGAACAACCCGAAATCTAACATCCGCTAGGCCTACATACGGGGGTGGATTGCAAAGGACTCAATGGTGCTTTGTCACCACCACGATCTACCACGACCCGCACATAGGGTGCAAACGCTAGTAAATAAGATCTAATCACCATGATTACATCATCTCTACCACTCACCTTCCGATCTAGATGATGAGCGCTATACGAATCCATGCATGAACATAACATGAATTCAACTATGCTAAATGTGTAATTAAAGTAAATACTAGAACAAATAATCTCGAATATAAACATGATCAAGATATTCATATTAAGCATGTGTGCGGAACTTGAAAACTACTTACAATGAAGAACTTACAAGAACGAGGCCTGATCTTGAGGCGGCCTCCGACGATCGGAGCGGATTTCTCCCTTCCTACTAGTTCTAATCTTGATTGCTACTCTTCCGAAAGCGATGTTTCTCTAGCGTTGAATATGACTTGGTATTTTAATTAGAAATATCTTTGTTATAGAACTTGATGATCTAAGAAGGGGGTCTAGGGGTCCTAATATATCGGTCTTCGTCTGCGTCTCTCCATCTTCATTAGGCGATGTGGTATTAACCTTGAATCAATCCCGCACTTCTACCGTCGCCCTCGGATCAAACCGACTCAAATCAACCGGTTTAGATCGAGTCTTAGAGCGGTGGAGGAAGCTTCGAAGCGAGGAGCGTAGTCGGCGCCCTGGGGGGCCGATCGGCCTAACTATTGGGCGATCGGCCCGGGGTGCTCCCCTGCGGGTCCCGTCGTGCGTCGCGTGTTAGAGTCTTCTAGATGATGTATTTCTTGGTTCGAAGTTAGTTCACGTCGGGATTAATCCGAAGCCTTCTAGACTTGTTTCGAGTTGGATTGCGTTGCGTTACGTCGGCCGTATGCCACGTCATCTCTGGCGATTTTACGTTAAGTCCTCGCAAATCACAACTTTACCAAAACGATGGAATTATGTTAGTGACACCCTATTCTAGGTTGTTATTATTATTTATACCCCTTTCTCATGTTTAATTAATTAAAAATTTTATATGATAACAAGTGTCAACAAATACATATGCCTATATAGCATATGAGGAGAGTCACTTAAGAAGCAAAGTTAACTCGCTCTGTTCGGGGAGGCGGCGGTGCCGCTTCGGCCCGGCGGTGCCGCTTCGGTGTTTTTCTGGCGAAAAACTCCTGTCGATCACCGTGGGACCTATTTCACAGGGCCCACAACATCTTTTCCTTCTCTCCCCCCACTCATTCTTTCCACCGGGTCCCGTTCTTTCTCGCGAGGGCGGCGGAGGGCGACGCAGCCCGCCGCCACCATCTCGCCCAGCGCCGCCCTTCCGACCACCGCCGTGCAGCGATGCCAGCCACCTTGCGCTTGTGCCGCCGGCCACCTCCCGCGGCGGCCGGTGCCACGGCTGCGGGGGACCGCGGCTCTCTCCTCTTCCCTCTCCAATCCTCGGTGAAAACCCTAACCGCCCGATCTATGCTTTGTGATGGAATTGGTCATGGATTCTTGCAATTAGTGATAGAATAAAGGGTCTAGATCATGAGAAAATTGTTGGTTTGATTTGATTTGGAGGTTTAGGGATGAATCCCACCCATGACATGCATGGGGTAACCAAGCGGCACCGCCGGTTTTGGTTTAAAGCAAGTGTTCTTGGTCATCCCTAATGTCCTATTGAATCAAATGAGAGAAGAAAAGCTGAATCAAATCTCATGATCTAAGAAACTTTATTCAAAATCCAAATCCATGGCAACTTTTATCACTATTTTCAATTCGGTCAAGTTTACGAGATTACATTTGGAATGGTAGATAGATATACATATGTTTTAACTATTGCACAAGATAGTTGTCGAAAAGGTGGTTTGGACAACCCGGCGGCGGTGCCGCTCGGGGCTGATTCAAATAGCCACCCATCATCTTCTTCAACCACCTATCTTATGCAATATTTAACACACATATATATATATATATCTATTTATCACACCAGCTCTCCAGTGACTGATTTGGACCCTTTGCATGCATAGATGGAGCACGGTCAAGGAAGTGGAGGTGTTAAGAGGAAGGCTTTGGAGAAGCGGTTTCCAAAAAGGGGCAGAGGCAGAGGTTCTACTTCCTCTGGGAGACCTACAGCTGAGCAGCAGCAGGAAAGGGAAAGAGAGTTAAGGCGTGAGTTGAGGTATGGCAGAAAGATTCCAGAGATTGGATGTCCAGCTACTCCTATTGACATTTGGACCTTTGATGACTCCTACATGAGAGATTATGAGGAGCAGATCCACTTGAGGAGACCTCCTCGATGACAAGTGTGGCTCGTCAGAGGATTAACTACTCCACGGGGAGTAATTGAGAGCAGCGAGGCTAGGAGGGTGAATCCCTACACCACTCCCAAGGACCTAGGAGTTGATTATAGGTTCTGGAACGTCTTCCACTCAGATTTCTATGCCTCTTCTGTACTCAAGAAGAGAGAACCCAGCATTAGACAGATGCACTACATTGACTGGGCTCTTCTGAAGGCTAAGGGTGAGCCTGAGATCAACAGGGCCATCAGGGCTTGTGAGAAGCATGAGCTGAGAAATTTGATGGAGTTTCAGTATGATTGGAATGCTGAGATACTTAGACAGTTTCATGCCACCTACTTTACGGAGAATGAGAACACTATGCCTTTGGATGACCCGAGGGTGTCCACTACTCGATTGACTTTGTTACCTTCTCCGAGGATTCTTGGTTTTGGCGGCAAGCATAGGGAAGTTCACTCCTATTCATCTTTGAGAAGAAGCTTGATGCTACAAATAGCATGTTAGATACATGTGGAGGGATCCTAGGAAGGCGGATGGGTTGGTGAGAGGATTGAGCACCTTCTACTACATTCTCAACAACCTTCTCGGGAACACCATTGATCCCAAGGATGGTGCGACCTCAAACTTGCATGGTTGGGTGAAGAACCTACTAGCCCGGACTTGCTCACGGAGATGAGAGTTTCAATGTGCACATATACGTGGATGGAGTTGGGCGATGCTATGGATGATGGTAGGAAGAGCTTGCCCTATGCTCCCTACATCATGTATGTGATTGAGAGGGTATCCGGCTTGAGGTTCAACAAGGCAGGATGAGCACAAGGCTTACAACCTCAAGCGGATCATGCCAGCGAGGCGGCTTTTAGAGGCACCCGGCTAGACAGGGATACTCCACCTTCACCCTCGAGAGGTTCCAGAGCTCTCATGCTAGAGCTAGAAGAGGCAAGAGCGAGTTTCAAGAAGAAGATGACCACATGGATGAAGGCCATGTTTGAGACTTGCACCTACTCCGCGGCATCGCCTGAGTTGAGCGTAGGCGGAGGGAGGACGGAGGCGTGCAAGAGTCACACCACTTTCACCGTCCCTCTCCACCACGTTTTGTACTTCCCAGCTTCTCGAGTCCGGAGAGTCGGGAGGACACTACTTACGAGCGGGGAGCTTGACGGGATGAGAGACGGCTGGTGACTTTGTGCGCGGGGCGGCGGCGGCAACCACCCGCGGTCTCGGAGGATCCACCACCTCGACACTCGACACGCTTCACCTCTACTACTCACACTGCCGGCAGGGCGGTCATTTCTTCTACTTCAGAGGAGGAGGAGGAGCAGGGTGACGATGAGGAGGATGATGACGAGGAGGAAGGCGGTGCCCCGGTGACTTGATCCTCTCTTTTCCTTTCTCCTTTTTGGTGCTTTGTGCCAAAGGGGAGAAAAATTAGAGGGGTCAAAACTTTTTCGCGCCTTCCATTGCTTATTTACCTTTGTTTAGCATGTCCTAGAGAGTTAGAGTTTGAGAGTAGGTTTCAAAACTATTTGTGAACTTGTAATAATGCGACCTATTTGACTCTCTTCATATGGTTTATGGACATGTGTTGGTTCTGTGTGATTTAGCTTGTCATATTCATGCAGTTCATTCTTATTTATATATGTTTCATGCTGTGGATTTCCTGTTGGCAGCAGCTCTGTTTTGACAGGAGCGGCGGTGCCGCTCAGGTCAAAACAGACCTGATGCTCTGAGTGCTTAATATATCATGTTGCATCACGTATATTCTTCTGACACATATGTTAGCACCTGACACCCCACAGCAGGCATGGATGTAGGGGGAGGTCCTTACATCACCTAAATGTGTGAAATTTGACCTTTTATGTCAAACTTGAGAATTCAAATCTCACTCACACATTTAGGGGGAGGTCTCACTACCTAAATATGTAACTCTTGATAATGAGAGATCATATTGAGCATTCAAGGCTCATTCACATATTTAGGGGGAGGTACCTACATCCATGGCTCAAAAAATCTCTATTATTTGACTATCTTTTGTAAGCTCTAATTAGGTTGTCATCAATCACCAAAAAGGGGGAGATTGTACGTGCAATCAACCTCTAATGTGGGTTTTGGTGTTGATGACAATCTAAATAGAGAACTAATGAGATTTATCGAGTTGACAAGCAGGCAACAAGCCAAGAGGACATTGTAAACCTAAAGGAGGAGTACCCCAATTCGATTTACAGCTGGTACTTCAAGAAAGGAGGTTTATATTCATTTTACATTTTGAATTTGAGTATAGGACACGCCGTACTATTAAGAGGGATTAGAATCAGCGTGCCAAAGCGTGCAACCAAGTGCTCATTTTCTCACCACATAACCTCCCGGCTCAAACTTAGTCGACCATTCAAACTCTTTCTACCTCTCTGCGACTATGGGCGACGGCGGTGCCGCTTCAGTGGAGGCGGCGGTGCCGCTATTGGGCGATGCCGGCTGATCATGAGCGGCGGTGCCGTTCGTGATCGACCGTTGGGAGGATAGTATTTATACTTTCCTTTTCTACCCCAACGGTCATCTCTTCTCCCAATCTGGCTCACACTCGACGGAACACACCCAAGTGCTCGGCTCTTTCTCCTCCATTGAAGCTCCTCACCCCCTCAAGCAAATCCATCGATTCCACCATCGATTCTTGAGTGTGAGGGCTGCAAACTTCGATTGGAAGAGAGCTCCACTGATCTTCATTGTTCTAGAGGCACTTGGTTCGCACTTTGGCCGGCGGTTGTGGTCTTTTACTCTTCGAGTTTGCTCCTAGCCGACAAGTGCGTCGCCCTTGAGCTTGCCTACTTGTGTGGCAGCCTAGGGAGGTTTGTAACACCCTCTTGCATCTAATACATTACCCCACATCTCTAGGATTCGGTTCCTAGACTTGTGAACGAGGCAAAGAGGCAAACCTTTGTGGTGAGCTCATTCCTTTGTGGAACCTCAACAACGTGGACTTAGGCAAGCCTTGGTGGCGAGCTGAACCACGGGATAAATCATTGTGTCACCGTGTGCTTGTTCTACTCTACTTTGCAATCATATTGTTGTTGTTGAGAAGTTTTAGGGTTTGAGGCCGATCTATTTGTATACTCTTGATTGTTTGTTTTGACTCTCGTCTGCAGCCTATACCTGTCCGGGAACCAAGGAAAATTACTCGTTCTACTTTTCGTTGGGGCGGTTTTTGAACGTGGCTGACCTTCTTAACTGCCCGAGGAGCGCGGTGTGAAAGGTCCTAATGGCTAGAGGGGAGGGTGAATAGCCTATTAAAAATTCTACAAACAACACTAAGCACCCGGATTAGAAAGTAAGATGGCGAAGCTATTAAGCAATGCAACAAGCTAGCTATGCAAGCCACAAGTCAATTCTATTGTCTCTAATCCACTCAAAAGCTATGTCGCTAGTTTACTCCTAGGTGAACAAGCAATTCTAACTAGATTACAACTAGGAGCTAACAAGACTAAGCAATCTAACACACTACTCAAGCTAACAAGCTAAACAAAGCTACACAAGATATATCAATGTAATTACACGTGGAGTAGTGAATGATATACCGACGTCGATGTGTAGAGGTGGAAGCCAATCACCGTGATCAACAAGAAATCTCCAACGAGCACAACAAGGTTGATACGATGATTTTTCACCGAGGTTCACGTGCTTGTCGGCACGCTAGTCCCCGTTGTGGCGACACACTCACTTGACGGTTGCTAAGCTTAATGGCCGGTGCCAAAACCCCTATGGGCGCTCAAGCAAACGATCACAAGAGAGGGTCCAACAAGCCACGAGCAATCCACTAGTGCTCCTTTCGCGAATCTCCCGCGGGGTAAGGAACGACCCCTCACAATCACCACCGGTGTGGCCTCAAACAAGCTCCACTTGAGCTCAACACCGCCTCTTGCTCCAAGCCGCTAGGGAACCGGGCAAATTCCCAAGAAAACAAGAATCCCGCGGCTTCTCCAAGGATGAAGTGCTTCTAAATGCAACCGATGCAAGCAATGCACTTCTATCTCTCTCAATCTCACCAAGAATACGAATTATGGATGGAGAGATGAGTGGAGAGGAGTCTCACAAGCTCACTAGCAAGTTAGAGTGTTCAAATGTGCAAGAGAGGTCCCAAAGAACCGACCAACCAAGTATATATATGGCTCCTCTCGAAATGGAGCCGTTACTCTAAAAATTTGCCCTCTGGCAAGACTTGGCCAGGGCCTTGACCGGAACCACCGGCCGTCCTCGTGGGTCGATCGGTGTCTTCCGGCCGCTACCGACAAACACCGGGGCCCACCGGGTTGGCTTTCTCCTCGCGTCCGGTCGAGGGTTCGGTCACCACCTAAGCGTCGGTCCCCGAGCCGGTCGTCCGTCCGGCCAAAAAAAGCGTCGCGAGTTCTCGCGGGGCCCTTGGCCGAACCACCGGGTCGGTCGCGTCCGGTCGAGGCCGGCGCGTCCGGTCACCCACCGACCATTTGTTTCTTCACTTTCTTCTTTGCTCTTTGCTTCAAACTTGCTTCGCCTCTTGCCATGGGTTGCCAACACGTCCAAGATGACCACGTTATCACCAATGTTAGCACGTCGAGAAGTTAGGCAAGATCGGAGTTAGTGCTCTCATGTCCTAAATGCAATATGCAAGTCAATTGGACCTAGAAGCACTTCATGCAAGGATTGTCGCGACATTCCCTCTTGATAGTCGGCTATCTATCCTATAATGTGATCACACGCTCAATCGTGTCTTGATCACTAAAAAGAAAAACCCTATCAAGATACCTTTGCCTTGATCTCCGGGTTCCTCTCAAGCCGATCACCGAGCTTGACGATCCATCAAGTCCACCACATTGTCCATGTTCATGATCATCATGCTCCTTGTCATCCATCTAATCCTATCTCATAGTCATCACTTAGAGCAAAGGATTAGTCCACAAGTGTGCCATCAATTTCCAAAACCAAACATGAGATTTCAATCTCCCCCTTTTTGGTAATTGATGACAACCAAACTCACAAAGATATGAAATAAAATTCAATTGAACTTGAATTGCTTGCCCATATAGTTTTGATCATGAATCAAGGATTGGACAAACATTTCAAGGTTCGGTTTTTGGTAGTAGTAGCTCCCCCTACATATGTGCTTCCATGTGTTTGGATCAAGTTGGCACATATGTATGGATAGAAATCTTAGGGAAAGATACTAATACCAAAAGAAATGCTAAGGTTCTAGAATTTAGACCTTTGAAGCGTGAAACCATCGGAGTCCTTAGCATCATGTAACTAGACATTCATCAAAAACTCAACATACCCCATGAGATCAACATTATAGGCTAAAATGTGAGCTTTGTCTAGATACATCCTATGCATGCTAGTTGATCAATACATCAATCAATTTTCAAAAAACTAGCATACACCAAGCAAACATGTATATTGAATTTAGATTGCCAATGCAACATCACATTATGATCATGCACAAACAAATGCACAAATAGTCTATGAGCTTGCTCCCCCTATTTGTGTGATCCTTTCCAACATCTTTGTGACTTATTTCTCCCCCTTTATCAACAATCACCAAAAAGGTGTAAATGAGAGAAATCAAGTCAATCAAAGTATCACATGTGGTCTCATCTAGATCACTTGCCTTTCCATGTATTCAAGTTTGAACCAAGGACAAGCTTTTTCACACCTCATATACATAAGGGTTATCTTGCACCATGTTAGAATACACATCAATAGCGCATTTTCTAGAGTTGACACTAGGATTGCAAGCACATAAACATGTCATATGCCACCACTAGTTCATAGAACCATTCAAAGCAATAGTGGTGCCACACATACATTGAAAACATTTGATTTTCCATGAATGAGCCTAGTAAGCATGCATGATGGCTAGATGCACTAACAAGTCCTTAGCAACATATGAATGCCATGACAAACAACTATTACCTTGGGTTTGTCGAAGGAGAGGCATGTCATATAAGTGGGGTGCATCAACTCAAGTTGGAGAAGTCAATAATGTTCAATTCTCCCTTTAGCATGCAAAACCTCTTCTCATCAAGTGGCTTGGTGAATATGTTGGCTAGTTGATCTTGATTGCCAATACCCATGATATAAATGTCACCCTTTTGTTGATGATCTCTTATGAAGTGATGCCTTATATCAATGTGCTTTGTTCTTGGATGTTGAACTGGATTTTGGGTCATCTTCCTTGCACTTTCATTGTCACAATACAATGGGACTTTGTCAAATTGGAATCCAAAATCCTTCAATGTTGACCTCATCCAAAGCAATTGAGTGCAACAACTTCCCCGCACTAATGTATTCGGCTTCGGTTGAGAGAGCAACACTATTTTGCTTCTTTGAAGACCATGATACTAGTGACCTTCCAAGAAATTGACATGTGCCACTTGTGCTCATTCTATTAATCTTGCACCCTCCATAGTCGAATCCGAATATCAATCAAATCAAACTTGGATCCCTTTGGATACCAAAGTCCAACATCTTGTGTGCCTTTCAAGTACCTCACAATTCTCTTTGTTGCCTTGAGGTGACTTTCTCTTGGATCGGATTGATATCTAGCACACATGCCCACACTAAATGCTATGTCCGGTCTTGATGCGGTTGCATAGAGCAAACTACCAATCATAGACCTATACTTCTTTTGTTCAACCATGTTGCCACTTGGATCGGGGTCTAGGCTTCCATTGGTTGCCATTGGTGTGGACATTGACTTGGCATCTTGTAGATCAAACTTCTTGATCATGTCTTTGATGTACTTGCCTTGACTAATGAATGTGCCATTCTTCAATTGCTTGATTTGGAGTCCAAGGAAGAATGTGAGTTCTCCAAGCATTGACATTTCAAACTCATTGGCCATCATCTTGGCAAACTCCTCACAATACTCTTGATTGGTTGACCCAAAGATAATGTCATCAACATAGATTTGCAACACAAATAAGTCATTTCCAATCTTCTTGGTGAAGAGAGTGGTGTCCACCTTGCCCATCTTGAATCCTTTAGAGAGGAGAAAATCTCTCAACCTCTCATACCATGCTCTAGGTGCTTGTTTCAATCCATACAAAGCCTTCTTCAACTTGTACACATGGTTGGGATACTTCTCATCTTCAAAGCCCGGGGGTTGTTCAACATACACCAACTCATTGATGAAGCCATTTAAGAATGCACTCTTCACATCCATTTGATAGAGCTTGATATCATGAGCACATGCATAAGCAAGCAAGATTCTAATTGCTTCAAGTCTAGCAACCGGTGCAAAGGTCTCTCCAAAGTCAAGACCCTCTACTTGAGTGTACCCTTGAGCTACTAGCCTTGCCTTGTTTCTCACAACAATTCCATCTTGATCTTGCTTGTTCTTGAAGACCCACTTGGTTCCTATCACATTGTAGTCCTTTGGCCTTTCCACCAATTCCCATACATCATTTCTCTTGAAATTGTTCAACTCTTCATGCATGGCATTGATCCAATCTTCCTTCTTCAAAGCATTCTCAATGTTCTCCGGTTCTTCTTGTGCTACAAAGGCATGGTGAGCACAAAAGGATGCCAATCTTCTTCTAGTAACCACTCCACTATTGATGTCACCGACAATTTGATCAATTGGGTGGTCTCTAGCAATGTTGGATGGTTGCATCACTTGCACTTGATGACTAGGATGGGGAGTTGGACTAGCTTGTTGCTCTTGATCTTCATCTTGAGTACCACTAGTGCTTGCTTCACTTGCATCAAACTCAATTGTAGTGGTAGGCAATGGAGTGTCTTCATCATCTTCAACTTGCCTTGGCCGAATGTCACCAATATCCATTGACCTCATAGCATTCTCCAAGTTGGAACCACTCACATCATCATGATTTTCAACTTCATTTTGAGAGCCTTGAGTTTCATCAAATTCAACATCATGAACCTCTTCAAGCTTGCCACTACCCAAGTTCCAAACTCTATATGCTTTGCTTGTGGTTGAATATCCAACAAGGAACCCTTCATCACATTTCTTGTCAAACTTGCCCAATCTTGTTTCTTGAGAATGTAGCATTTGCATCCAAAGACTCTAAAGTATCCAATGTTGGGCTTTCTTCCATTAAGCAACTCATATGGTGTCTTGCCAAGCATGCCATGGCAATAGAGTCGGTTGCTACAATAGCAAGCCGTGTTGATTGCTTCGGCCCAAAAGGAATGGCTAACATTGTATTCACTAAGCATTGATCTTGCCATTTCAATCAAGGTTCTATTCTCCCTCTCAACTACACCATTGTATTGAGGAGTGTAGGTTGGTGAGAATTGATGTCCAATTCCAAGCTCATCACACAACTCTTCAATTCTTGTGTTTTTGAATTCACTTCCATTGTCACTCCTAATCTTCTTGATGGATGTCTCAAATTCATTTTGCACCCTCTTGACAAATGTCTTGAATAGCTCAAACACATCATTCTTGTCATGCAAAAAGAACACCCATGTATATCTTGTGTAGTCATCAACTATGACAAAACCATACTTGTTGCCACCAATGCTAGAGTATGATGTTGGCCCAAACAAGTCCATATGTAGCAACTCAAATGCCTTGCTTGTACTCATTGTACTCTTGGTTGGATGTGCATTACCATGTTGCTTGCCTAGCTTGACATGCTCCACAAGGTTTGTCCTTCTCAAACTTCACATCATTCAAGCCTCTAACCAAGTCATGCTTCACTAACTTGTTCAATTGCTTCATTCCAACATGACCAAGCCTTCTATGCCACAACCACCCTTTGCTAACCTTTGAGAGTAAACATGTTGTCAACTTGGCTTCTTTTGAG
The DNA here is from genome assembly GCA_015847255.1 of Hyparrhenia diplandra. Taxonomy (NCBI): domain Eukaryota; kingdom Viridiplantae; phylum Streptophyta; class Magnoliopsida; order Poales; family Poaceae; genus Hyparrhenia; species Hyparrhenia diplandra. The sequence continues at coordinate 168,280 of JADLZK010011447.1, read as the reverse complement.
TTGAAGTCAACAAGGTAGAGATCACCATATCTAAATCCCTTGAAGATCATGTTTGCACCATCACCACTAACCACTTCAACTTCTTGACTTGTGAATATGCATTTGTACCCATGGTCACAAAGTTGAGAAACCGACAAGAGGTTGTAATCAAGATGATCAACTAGCAACACCTTTGACAAGCTTTTCTCTTGAGTGATAGCAATCTTGCCTAACCCCAACACATTGCCTTTCTTGTCATTGCCAAATGCGATTGACTCATACTCATCAATGCCCTTGATGCTAATAGACTTGAACATATTAGAATCCCCGGTCATGTGTTGAGTGCACCCACTATCCATTATCCAATGCTCTCCTCCGGCACGATAATTGACCTACAAAATAAGATCAATTCTTCTTAGGTACCCAATGTTGCTTGGGTCCTTCAAGGTTAGTCACCAAGGCCTTTGGTACCCAAATGGCTTTCTTCTTTGAGCCCATCCATGGTGTACCAATGTACCTAGCACGAACACCATTGTTTTTTCTTCACAAGCATATAAGAATTATCAAGCTTGATAGAAGTAACATTGGTCCTCTTGTTCATGCACTTTTGCTCTATATGACCAACTTGCTTGCAAGCTTTGCAATAGCTACCATTGCTCTTCACAAAACGAGTCTTGTGAGTCACATAGGCGGCCTTGCCTTTCTTGGGGATATAGCCTAAGCCCTCCTTATACAAGGATGCCCTTTGGCTACCCAAGCACATAAGCAAGCGGTCCTCACCACCATGAGCCTTAGCCAAGGTGTGATTGAGCTCCTTCACTTCCCTTTTCAAACAAGCATTCTCATAAATAAGCATAGGGTTGTCATTATCTTCTCTAGAGATGGATATGCTAGTGATAGAGCTAGTGGAGGTCTCACACTTGGGGGTTGATTCATCAACAAGAATGTCACACATGATGCTTGCATTGGATGTATCAACATTTTCAACCACTAGGCACAACTTGTGCTCTTCTAGTAGAGAGGAATGAGCTTTCTCTAACTTAGAATGAGATTTCTCAAGCTTCTTATGGTCTACCTCTAGACTCTCATAAGATGCCCGAAGCTCACCAAGTTCTTGCTTAAGGCTCTTTGTTTCCTTACGCAAGCCCTTGCATTCCTTTCTACTTTGCTTGAACATAACAATGCAATCATCAAGCATGCTTTGCAATTCCTCCCTAGTGGGTGTTTGCTCCTCATCATCACTATCACTATCACTATCATCATCATTATCACTAGTGATAGATTGTACCTTGGTGGCCTTAGCCATGAAGCATGAGGAAGGAGTGTCGAAGAGGGAGATCTTGTCATGCATGGCAAGGTGAGCTTGTCCCTTCTTCTTCTTTTTCTCCTCTTCTTCATCACTTGAAGAGGATGAGCCATCACTATCCCACATAGCCACATGTGACTCATTCTTCTTCTTGGGCTTCTTCTCCTTCTCATTCTTGGCATCATTCTTCTTTCTTGCTTTCTTGATGCCCTTCTCATCATCACTCTCATATGGGCACTCGGCAATCAAGTGATAATCATCATGGCAACGAAAGCATGTCATGTTGCCTTCATTCTTGCCATCCTTAGTCTTCTTCTTGGATGATTGCTTCTTCTTGTTCTTGGAGATGTAGTTCTTCTTGACAAACTTTCCCAATCTCCTCACAAAGAGAGCCATGTGCTCATCAATTTCACTTCCACTAGTAGAAGTGCCATCCTCTTCATCACTTGATTCTTCCTTCTTCTTCTTGCCCTTGGATGAAGAACTAGCTTTGAGTGCTAGACCTTTCTTGTCTTCTTTCTTGTCCTCATCCTTAGCCTTCTTGTTGGCCTTGTTGATGAGCTCTTGCTTCTTTGAATCATCTCTAAATGAATCATCGGTCATCACCTCATCAAGCAATTGATTTGGTGTCAAGGTCTTCAAGTTGGTCTTCACCAAAACCGTCTTGAGCATCTCGAATCTCTCCGGTAAGCACCTCAAGAACTTCATGTTGAATGTTGTGTCCTTGATATCTTCACCAAGTGCATTGAGATCATTCACCAATACTTGCATGCGGTGGAACATCTCCGGCACACTTTCATCCTCCTCCATCTTGAAGCTATTGAATTGCTCTAGCTTGATGTAGGCTTTGGCTTGCTTGACACCTTCGGTGCCCTCATAGCACTCTTCTAGCTTCTTCCAAATGTCATGGGCAATGGTGAGTGATTTGACTTGCTCAAACACTCTATCATTGAATGCCTCATGAAAAGCACTCACGGCCACATCATTGGCATATATCTTCTTTTCTTCCGCGGGCGGTTGGCTCATTTGGCTTTGCCACCTCAAACTTGTTCTCGGTCACAATCCACACTTCTCTATTGATTTGCTTGAGGTGTGCGGTCATCTTCAACTTCCAATGCCCAAAGTTGGTGCCATCGAAGGGTGGCGCCTTCTTGGTGTTGTTGACATGAAACGTAGCCATTGTTTATCACCGTTGGATGTTAAGCCACTCAAATACGGTGCCTCGCTCATACCACTTGAAAGGTCCTAATGGCTAGAGGGGGTGAATAGCCTATTAAAAATTCTACAAACAACACTAAGCACCCGAATTAGAAAGTAAGATGGCGAAGCTATTAAGCAATGCAACAAGCTAGCTATGCAAGCCACAAGTCAATTCTATTGTCTCTAATCCACTCAAAAAGCTATGTCGCTAGTTTACTCCTAGGTGAACAAGCAATTCTAACTAGATTACAACTAGGAGCTAACAAGACTAAGCAATCTAACACACTACTCAAGCTAACAAGCTAAACAAAGCTACACAAGATATATCAAGGTAATTACACGTGGAGTAGTGAATGATATACCGACGTCGATGTGTAGAGGTGGAAGCCAATCACCGTGATCAACAATAAATCTCCAACGAGCACAACAAGGTTGACACGGGTGATTTTTCACCGAGGTTCATGTGCTTGCCGCACGCTAGTCCCGTTGTGGCGACACACTCACTTGACGGTTGCTAAGCAATGGCGGTGCCAAAACCCCTATGGGCGCTCAAGCAAACGATCACAAGAGAGGGTCCAACAAGCCACGAGCAATCCACTAGTGCTCCTTTCGCGAATCTCCGCGGGGTAAGGAACGACCCCTCACAATCACCACCGGTGTGGCCTCAAACAAGCTCCACTTGAGCTCAACACCGCCTCTTGCTCCAAGCCGCTAGGGAACCGGGCAAATTCCCAAGAAAACAAGAATCCCGCGGCTTCTCCAAGGATGAAGTGCTTCTAAATGCAACCGATGCAAGCAATGCACTTCTATCTCTCTCAATCTCACCAAGAATACGAATTATGGATGGAGAGATGAGTGGAGAGGAGTCTCACAAGCTCACTAGCAAGTTAGAGTGTTCAAATGTGCAAGAGAGGTCCCAAAGAACCAGCCAACCAAGTATATATATGGCTCCTCTCGAAATGGAGCCGTTACTCTAAAAAATTTGCCCTCTGCGATCGGCCGGGACCTTGGGCCGGAACCACCGGTCCGGTCGTGGGTCCGGTCGGTGCTCCGGGTCGCTCTGGACAAGCTTCGGGCCCACCGGTTGGCTTTCTCCGTAGCGTCCGGTCGGGGTTTCGGTCACCACCGGAAGCGTCGGTCGGGCTTCCGGCCGGTGCGTCCAGGCCAAAACAGCCGCGTCGAGAGTTCTCTCGAGACCTTGGACCGGAGCCACGGTCGGTGCGTCGCCGTCGAGGCCGAAGCGTCCGGTCACCCCGACGGTTGTTTCTTCACTTTCTTCTTTGCTCTTTGCTTCAAACTTGCTTCGCCTCTTGCCATGGGTTGCCAACACGTCCAAGATGACCACGTTATCACCAATGTTAGCACGTCGAAGTTAGGCAAGATCGAAGTTAGTGCTCTCATGTCCTAAATGCAATATGCAAGTCAATTGGACCTAGAAGCACTTCATGCAAGGATTGTCGCGGCATTCCCTCTTGATAGTCGGCTATCTATCCTATAATATGATCACACGCTCTATCGTGTCTTGATCACTAAAAAAAAAACCCTATCAAGATACCTTTGCCTTGATCTCCCTGGTTCCTCTCAAGCCGATCACCACCGAGCTTGACGATCCATCAAGTCCACCGACATTGTCCATGTTCATGATCATCATGCTCCTTGTCATCCATCTAATCCTATCTCATAGTCATCACTTAGAGCAAAGGATTAGTCCACAAGTGTGTCATCAATTTCCAAAACCAAACATGAGATTTCACGGTGCCGCTTAGTGGAGCGGCGGTGCCGCTTGGTAAACTGATAGAGTTTCGAGTTGATTTTTGAAACAGGCCTATTCACCCCCCCCTAGGCGTCAAATGATCCTACACAAGGGAGGTGCACCGACGGGGTTGGCCGGTATCTTTGTCGAGTCGGTTTCTGTTCCATGGTGCTTAGCGGGTGGGCTTCGGCCGAGGTCCAACCTCGGCCTTGGTGGAGTGGCGGCCGGCGTTGATCTGTTCCATGGCGGGGTCCCGTGCGTGATCCGCCGCCCACCGGCTTCTTCGCTTTACCTGTTGCGATAGTGGCAGCCGACCTAGGCAGCTATGTCGACGGTGAAAGGTCCTAATGGCTAGAGGGGGGTGATAGCCTATTAAAATTCTACAAACAACACTAAGCAAGGCGGTTAGAAAATAAGACGGCGTAGCAAATAAGCAAAGCTTCAAACTAACTATGCAAGCCTCCTAGTAATTCTAGCAATTCTATAATCTCTAGATACACACAAAGGCTAGGTTGCAAGGTTACTCCTAGGTGATCAAGATATTCTAGCTAGTTCTATTTCTAGGAGCTAACAAGGCTAAGCAAACTAATCAAACTACACAAGCTAACTAGTGAAGTAAGACAGGTGAGCTAGAATACAATACCACGAGTTGTCGAGTAGAGGTTGTTGCCAATCACCGTGTACAAGAAATCTCCAACGAGCTAGAACAAGTGACACGATGATTTTTCACCGAGGTTCACGTGCTTGCCGGCACGCTAGTCCCCGTCGTGGCGATACACTCACTTGACGGTTGCTAAGCTTAATGGCACGGTGCCAAATCCCCTGGGAGCTCAAGCACACCGATCACAAGAGAGGATCCACAAGCCACGAGCAATCCACTAGTGCTCCTTTCGCGAATCTCCCAGCGGGGTAAGGAACGACCCTCACAAGTCCACCCGGTGTGGCCTCGAACAAGCTCCAATCGAGCTCAACACCGCCTCTTGCTCCAAGCCGCTAGGGAACCAAGCAAATTCCCAAGAGAAACGAAATCCCGCAGCTCCTCCAAGGATGAAGTGCCTCTAAATGCAATCAACAATGCAAATGCACTTCTATCACTCTCAATCTCACCAAAGATTCGAAGTTTGGATGAAGAGATGAGTGGAGTGGAGTATCACAAGCTCACAATAGAGTTAGAGTGTTCAAATGTGCAAGAGGGGACTCTAGTAACCGGGCCAACCAAGTATATATAGAGCCTCCCACGAAATAGAGCCGTTGTGCTTTGAAATGGGCTTTATGCGACGGCCAGGGCCGACCGGCCGGACTCATGAGCGAGTCCGGTCAAGCGTCCGGTTGCACCAAATCAAGCGTCCGGTCAGACAGGACAGCGCCCTCGGGCCCATAGCTGACAGCTCCATCAAGGTTCCGGTCGATCTCGAGTTGACCCCGAAAAACATGCTTATTGGAATCCCGACCGGACTCGCTCGACCGGACCGTCCGGTCAAAACCGAAGCGTCGGTCCAAATTCCGGTCGGTGAGTCCGGTCACCTTTTTCCTACGAAATTCAGCCTCTTGTTGTCGCCTTTGCTTCAACATTGCTTCGCCTCTTGCCACAAGTTGCCAACACGTCGAAGATGATCTCAATATCAAGTATGTTAGCATGTCACGAACGATTAGGCAAGAACGAAGTTAGTGCTCTCAATCCTAAATGCAATATGCAAGTCAATTGGACCTAGAAGCACTTCACCAAAGGATTAGTCGCGGCATCCCCTCTTGATAGTCAGCTATCTATCCTATAATGTGATCACACTCTCTATAGTGTCTTGATCACCGAAAGAAAACCCTATTAAGTATACCTTTGCCTTGATCTCCCGGGTTCCTCTCAAACCGACAATCCGAGCTTGACGATCCATCATGTCCATCATCATCGTCCATGTTCATGATCATCATGCTCCACGTCATCCATGCAATCCTATCTCTTAAGTCACACTTAGAGCAAGGATTAGCATCACAAGTGTGTCATCAATTTCCAAAACCAAACATGAGATTTCGGATGGCCAATTCTTCCGGATCAATGGTGTAATGGTATGACTATTGGTGGGCGTTGACAATCCTACCATGTTTTGACGACAGTGACACCTACGGGTGCCACATTCCTCGTTGGAGGTGTCGTTCTTATGACCTCTCTGGGTGAAAACCATACACCAGCTTTGGCGGGCGTTGATGGCGTCTCTCGGATGTCATTTTCTCGTTGGAGACGTCGCTTTTGGAAGATCCCTTCGTTTGTGGGCTGCCGTGCGCCATCATGGTGATTCCTTTGCGCATATACCGGGTGATTCGTGTCGTTGCCGGGATCTCGAGCTCCTTGTTGGAGATGTATGTTTCCGTCAGTTTATTTATTTTTCTTAGTTGTGCCGGTGTTGTCCGGTGTCTTTTGTCTTACCTAAAACACACGGCTACCGGTTTGTCATAATTGGCCTGATTCTACCTATTGGTAGATGAAGCCGGTATGAATTATATCCATTATCTAATAAAAAATATTCTAGAGTATTTCTAGTCTTTTGACTCCGCCTTCTTTGCATCTCATGTTGACTGTACTATGGAGTCTAGGAATCACAAATATTTTGTCATTAGCACAGCAATAGAAGGATGAGGACACAATTGAATCCTATTGAATGTGTGAGACCACTAGATGCCAATTCGATGAGCTTATAGAAGAGAAAAATGGGGAAACTATTGGATGACCTGTATGGATTTTGTGAGAAAAATGGTATTTCCAAATAGTTTTCATAATGATGTAAATTGGCCCCTCTAAGGGTCAAACTCCGCCATTGCAACAAGTCCCTTACCATTGCTTGGTGCTTTCTAAATCCAATCTAGTGAACTCGGTAGCCCCAATCGTCCCGTCCCTTCTTGCATCTTTGTTTTCTAACCAAATCAAGATCCACTCAGATATCGGCTGCCCTCTAATTATGGCGAACCGCCTAGCAAATAAGCATCCAAGTCCGAGCATGAGCAACACCACGCTTCCTTTGTATATAGGAGCGCATTGGTTCAAATTATGTGTTACGCAATCCTTGGATTCTTGTCGTAAAGTTGTTTTCAATGCTACTTTGTAAGGATCATCATCAACAAACAAGAATGTAGTTACACTAAAAAGCAATTACGGTTCTGAATTTACGAAACATGTTTGGTATCTCGCAAATCGTAATTTGACATCGAGCGATGCCATTGTCTTGGCATCACACGGCCGGGGCGGGGGCGGCGCAACTCTACCCGACGTGGCGGAGCGTGTCCTCGTGCGTAGTAGCCACCGGACTCGTGGAACGAGGAGGAACGACCGGGAAAAACCGCGGGGGCGGCCGCCACCGGAGGAGGCGGCGGTGGTGGCGCGGCCCTTGACGAGGGGCGATGGCGCCGCCGCGGGCGTCGAGTGAGAGTCCACCGTGCCGATGTTGATCTCCGTCGTCTTCACGGCCGGCGTCCATCTCCATGATCTTCTTCTTGATCGCTGCGGAACCACAACAAACAATATTGGCATGGGCTAGCTCTCCTCTCGCATCACGGATCGATCACGTAGCGAAAACAACAAGGAACACACCTCAATTGTGGTGACCGAGTCCATCTTGCCGCCCGCCGTGGGAAAGGAAGAGCGAGCAAGGCTGCTGTTCTCCCGGTAGAACTTGTAGACCTCGTTCGGCGATGCGTGTAGGAGGAGGTAGTATTGCTGCACGAACGCGTTGCCAACCTGCCCGCACAAAATTAACACAAGCGAGAGATCAAACCCACAGCTGATCCCGACCTACCATATGTCATCACCGACCACAACAACGCATACTCGATGGTGAGAACGACAACGGTGACGAGCGAACAGGAGCCTTCCGTGCGAACCGGGCCGGCCCAAGACGGACGGCCCGAAGCATCAAGAAGAGCACCAAGTACTTTGGAAATGAGTGGGCCTAATGTCCAACGGCCTGCGTGGCCCGGGCCCGGGGCGGCTCACGGCTCCTTCTTGTACCTCTGTCGTGTCGCGTTTTGCTTTTGAACAAGGACTCGATTCAAAACCGCACTGAGGGGCGGCGGCGGCGGCGGGTGAGCTTGGCGGTGGCGGCGATCCGATCCTTGTATCCGGTACTTTCGGTTATCGTAATAGAGAGATTCGTGTCGGTCGGTAACATTGGTATCAACTCCATTCGATCCACCACCACCACAAATTTTTTTCCCAAATCCAAACCTGGCCACACACTCCTACCTCACCCGCATGGCGACCCGGAGGAGCAACTCGGCAAGCTGATGGCGATGATGACGCAGAACGCCAAGGACATGAAGGAGATGCGCTCAGAGATGGCGTCCATGAGGAGCGATTTCCTCAGCTGGAAGCCGCTCATCGACACCCGCGTCCACGACCTCGGGCACACGGTGATCGAACTCGGCAAAGCGGGGTCAAGATCGCTACTGAGAAGCCCCTTCCCTCGGCGGATGCCGTCGACCAGGTCCTCGGCGAAGTCATGGCGAAGTCACCATCGCCAACTCAATCCGACAAGGCGATTCGGGAGGACCACTTCACCTCGCCAAAGAACAAGATGCCGAGCTCCGCCCAACTGGAGCTTCACCCCAACAGGGCGGCGTCTGGGTCAATTGACCACGGCAAGGGAGACTTTGGGGTGGTGTATACCACGCCCCCGGTCGACCCCCGATCCAAGGTTCGCTCAAAGTGCCTAAGTCTAATCATACCGCTACGTATTCGAGAGCACATGTTCTATCATTTAGTTCACCCTCCTATTCCTAGTATGGAGTTACACACCTTTGATGGCTCTAACCCTAGGCTGTGGGTTAAGCGTTGTGAAGCTTATTTTGATGTGTACTCCACCGATCCAAGTAAATGGGTTCGATATGCAACTATGAGGCTTGAGGGATCTGCAGCACTGTGGTTCCAAACCATGGAGCTTAAGATTAGAACCATGACTTGGCAGGAATTTGTCCAGGCAGTCTGTAATAGGTTTGATAGGGATGAGCACAATCACTTGATTAGACAGTTTTTTCACATTAGACAAGATACTACAAAGATTCGAGTATATAGAAGAGTTTTCTGATATTGTTCATCAGTTACTAGCTCATGATCCAAATTTTCCACAAACAGTCATAGCAAATAGATTTGTAGATGGCTTAAAGAAAGAAATTAGATCTGTTATTATGATTCATAAACCGGCCGGACACGGATATCAAGTAGTCCCTCGCTCTTGTACAAGAGGAGGCCATGCAGGATCAAGTATACAAGAAACCTGATACTGGCTATTTTTCTAAGAAGAATCAAGCATCATCAAGTAACTCTGCAAAGTATTCTGAAGACAAGAAGCTGAATGAGATACCTAAGGGTAAATCTCCTGAAGACAAATTGTCTGCTCTTAAGAACTTCAGAAGAGCCAAAGGGCTATGTTTCAAGTGTGGAGAGAAGTGGAATCCCCAACACAAATGCCCATCCCAAGTGTCACTGCATGCTCTTGAGGAAATGTGGCACTGGATGTCCAACCCTGGAGACTCTGAAATTTTATCAGTCCATAATTCTGAAGATTCAGATTCTGGAGAAGATCTAATGGAAATATCTATTCAAGCTCATGAGGGTACTGAAAGATACAAAACTATGAGACTCAGAGGACATATTAATGGCAAAGAAGTCTTTAGGCTGATTGACTCTAGAAGTTCACATAGTTTCATTGATGATCAAATTGCAACACATGTGCAACACTGGGCACCTCTAGCCAATGCTGTGAGAGTTACAAAGCCAATGGAGCTATTATCAAGCGTACTCATGAGTTACCTGATCAACAGTGGGCTGTTCAAGGTCATACATTTACAACCACATTCAAGATTATTCCATTGAGTGGATATGATATTGTTCTGGGTATGGACTGGTTAAATGACATTAGCCCTATGAAAGTTCATTGGGGTAAGAGATGGATGCGCCTTCCATCTAGGCAAAATGATTGAGCTCCAAGGTATACTATCCAAGCATGAACTGGGACCACCAGTATCTCCCTTACGCTTTGCAAGCCTTACTGAAACAAGATGCAATCAGTATATGGTCCAAATCAACTCTGTGATTGAACAACCCGAGGGATCCGATACAAGAATTCCACAGAAATACGGACATTCTCGACGTAATACTCGGCCAGCTTTGAACCACCTCGGCTACCTCTAGCAAGACAGGGTGACCACAAGATACCCTTACTGGAGGGGTCCCAACCTTTTTGCCTCGTACCATACAGGTATAATCCTGCTCAGAAAACAGAAATTAAAAATCAAATAAGAGACATGCTTGACAAAGGGTGGATACAAGAAAGCACTAGCCCATACTCTTCTCCAAAAGTTACTAGTCAGGAAGAAAACTGGTGACTGAAGACTCGTGTTGACTTTAGAAGACTAAATGCCATGACAGTGAAAAACAAATACCCTCTACCTATCATTGAAGAACTTTTAGAAGAACTCCATGGTGCTACTTGGTTCACTTCCCTGGATTTATGTTCTAGTTTTCATCAAATCAGAATGGCAGCTGGAGAAGAGTTCAAGACTGCCTTTCAAACTCACAGTGGACACTATGAATACAGAGTCATGCCATATGGGATCACTGGAGGACCAGCAACATTTCAAACTGTCATGAATAAAGTTCTCAAACCATTACTTAGGCAGTGTGATGTTGTCTTCATTGATGACATTCTTATCTACAGCAAAAGTTGGCCTGAACATTTACAACACTTGCAAGTCAGATCGCACTGTTACAAGAAAATGGATTTCATGTCAAATTATCCAAGTGTTCTTTTGCTCAAAGAGAACTAAGTTATTTGGGTCACATTGTCAGTGAGCAAGGTGTATCTACTGATCCATCTAAAATACAGACCATCAAGACTTGGCCTCAACCTACAAATGTGAAAGAGTTGAGGAGTTTTCGGGGCATGGCTGGTTACTATAGAAGATTTGTCCCACAATTTGGTATGATCAGCAGGCCACTTACTAATCTTCTAAAAAAGGGGGATTTATTCATCTGGACATCTGAAACAGAAGCATCCTTTCAAGCTCTCAAATCTGCATTAAGTACTACCCCCTGTCCCTAGCACTGCCAAATTTTGATGTTCCATTCATCATTGAGACCGATGCATCTCGCTCTCGGCATTGAGCCAGATTACAACAACAAAAGCACCCTATTGCTTATGTGAGCAAATCATTGGGAGTTAAGTCCCAGGGCCTCTCAACTTATGAAAAAGAATATTTAGCAATTCTTATGGCAGTGGATCATTGGAGACATTACTTGCAAACTTCTCCCTTCATTATTCTAACTGATCAGAAAAGCTTAATCCATCTCGATGATCAAAAGCTTACAACACCATGGCAACATAAAGCGTTGACCAAGATGATGGGTATGACTTACAAGATTATGTACAAGAAAGGAGTAGAGAATAGAGCAGCTGATGCTCTTTCCAGATTACCAACAGCACCTCAATTTGATATTGCTGCTATGTCTGTTGTCAAACCTCTATGGTTGCAAGATATTCGCATGACCTACCCCAAGATCCAAACACTAGCAAATTGCTATCACAGCTGGCTATCTCTTCACCAGCAGGACATTTTTCTCTGTCAGATGGGTTGATCAGGTATAAAGGCAGAATTTGGATTGGTACAAATCAGGCACTGCAACAAAAAATCTTATTTGCATTACACTCCAGTCCACTGGGAGGTCATTCTGGCATTGAGGTCACCTATAAGAAAATCAAACAAATGTTTGCCTGGCCTAAACTTAAGGCATCTGTTCAACATTATGTAGAAACTTGTCAAATCTGTCAGCAAGCAAAATCAGAAAGGGTAGCATACCCAGGTTTATTAGCACCTTCACCTATTCCAGATGGTGCTTGGCAAATTGTCACACTTGACTTCATAGAAGGGTTACCTAGATCTGATAGGTACAACTCTATCTTAGTGGTTGTGGATAAGTTCTCCAAATATGCTCACTTCTTACCATTATCACATCCCTATACTGCTTTCCAAGTGGCTATGGTGTATCTCAACAGTGTGTTTAAGCTGCATGGGTTACACAAGATAATGGTATCTGACAGAGATAAAATATTCACCAGTTCTGTATGGGATGAATTATTTGACTTACTCCAAGTTGATCTCAGAATGAGTACTGCTTACCATCCTCAAACTGATGGGCAGACTGAAAGAGTCAATCAATGCTTAGAGACTTATCTGAGATGCTTTGTTACTGCTTGTCCAAGTAAGTGGTCTAAATGGCTGTCATTAGCTGAGTATTGGTACAACACATCATACCATTCTGCTATTGGATTGACACCCTTCATGGTACTGTATGGACATGAACCCAGACATTTTGGTATTGACATCAACCATACTTGCCAGTCTCCAGATTTAGCCGAGTAGCTTCATGACAGAGAACCGATACGAGAACATTGCAAGAGAACACCTTGTTAGAGCTCAAGCAAAGATGAAGTCTCAAGCAGACAAACACAGAACACCAAGGGAATTTCAGATTGGTGACTCTGTCTATCTTAAGGCTCGACCATATGTGCGCACCTCCTTAGCTCCAAGATCTTCAAACAAACTGTCCTTTAAGTATTTTGGCCCCTTCACCGTCATTGATAAAATTGGGTCATCGGCATACTGATCGCAACTTCCCGAACACCGCCACATTCATCCGGTGTTCCATGTCTCACTACTAAAGAAGGCCATACCCCCAAATGAGGAGGTACATGATTTACCCGATGCCGATAATGAGTTGCGTGTACCGGCCAAAGTGTTGGGTACACAACTTCGCCAGCGACCGTGACAAGACAATCCCACAAGTCTTTGGTACAATGGTCCAACTTGCCATCAACCCCGGCCTCCCCGGAAGATGAAGAACCCCCCCATCGCCCGGTTTCCTCGCGCACCGGCTTGGGGACAAGCCGGTCCTCAAGGGGGAGGTATGTCACCGACCCCGAACTTGCATACTCGATGGTGAGAACGACAACGGTGAAGAGGAACAGGGAGCCTTCCATGCCGAACCAGGCCGGCCCAAGATGGACAGCCCGAAGCATCAAGAAGAACACCAAGTACTCTGGAAACGAGTGGGCCTAATGTCCAACGGCCCTGCGTGGCCCAGACTGGAGGCAGCTACGGCTCCTTCTTGTACCTCTGTCGTCGCGTTTTGCTTCGAACAAGGACTTGATTACGAAACCGCACCCGGGGTGGCGGCGGTGAGCTTGGCGGTGGCGGCGATCCGATCCTTGTATCCGAGACTTTCGATTATCGTAATAGAGAGATTCGTAGTCGGTCGGTAACAATGTCCTTTGAGAACCCTAGCTATCTCGGCCAGCCTGATCGAAGAGAATACGAAGCCTTCTTACCATGTGTGCTGGGATCGGCGCGGTGGCGGCTGGGACGTCGGTTCCCTTCGGCGTCGAGGCCATTGTAGGCTGGGGATAGGGGGTGGAGGGAGGAGGACTGGGCCACGGGGGTTTGTGCTATATAAATACCGGCAAAAGCACATTGGATCATCATTTCATATATATACTATAGCAAACATATCATATATGTAGACAGCCAATGACTTGATTTATTTAGCAATCATGTCATGCTTTCAATTCGTCTATGAATCGAACTTTGCTCTAACTCGTATGGATATGGGAGATTTAGAGATTTATCAATGATGCTGTCATGCGTATCGCCAATTTGGTTTTCGAATTGGACTATGCACCATGATTGTACAATTAACTCCAATGGACATAGGAGAGAGCGGTGGAGCATGAAAACACTTCGTATTTCAATTCGGACATGATATATGACGGGCGTCTGATCCCGAAGGATCGGATGCGGACCGACAAGCCGTGACTTGATCCGCTGACCACTGTGACTCAACAGCTTATAACCACTTCCCGTCCCCACCCGTGTGACTAAAGAAAAAACTTTTTTTTGTTTTTTACATAAAGCCTAGGCGCATATTTCATTAAGCGTAATTGAGTTTTGGTATAAAATGACGATCAAGGGACGGTAGTCACAAGATTGCCGCACCTCTCGAACCAAAGAATACAAGAGGTTGTGATTAAGGAAGAAAATTGGCGACAAGAGGGTAGCATGCAGTCGTGCTCAAGCCATCTCATCGCCCAACTTCGGCCATGTTCAAGTTTAAGGCCGCCGGGTTAAACCCTCCATTAAAGCGAGGACATTGAGAACACTTTGTTTTCTGAAGGACATGTCCCCACAGAACACTAGTATGAACTGGGCCTCGATCTCGGCATCGGGACCGTCCCTCATGCACCTGCATTCCTAGCTTCTAAAGAAAAAAAACTCTTGGGTCTATACTCCGGCCGGCCGCCGTGGTCATCCCAGCCCGGCCGCCTCACGGAGGCACCACGTGCCCCCGCCACTCACCCACCATCCCACGTTCGTTCCTCGCGCCCAGGTCTTATGCGACTCGCCCCCCATATGGGGCGCTCATGACTCTGTCCCCTCTTGTCGCGTGTGGCGGTGGCGTCCTCAACCACACCAACTTCCTCCTCCCCACCCTAGCGGTTCCTTCTCAAAATCCAACATCCTCCTTCCCCCACCCCGGAGGCTTCTTCTCCTACCCCGATAGCGCCCCTCCTCCTCAAACCGCGTCCTCCCATAATATGAGCTCCCAAAGAGATCTAGTGGCCATGGCGCTCCCCCGCGGCCTTGCTCTCCCTATTTTGCAAGTGCATATTTTAATTGTTTGAGACATATTTAGAGGTACGTTGTAGTTGAATTATATGGATATTACAAAAGTAGACCGGAAGTTGTTGCATATGTTACAACTGTTTCAAAGGAATGTTGCAATTATTTGTTCAAAATGTTTTACCTGCTTCTGGACTTATGTTGCAATCATTCTTATCTAGATTTTATTTGACCGTTTTATTGCACACCCCGTATATGTTGCAAGAATTTGTTCAAACCGTCCCCCGTTTCTAACCATGTGTTGCAATCATTCTAATCTAGATGTTTTATGTGCTTCACACAAATGTTGCAATAAAATGTTTATTTCAGGTTGTTTGAGTCGTTCATGTTTTATGTTGTTTGGTCGGGATGAGCCCGAGGGCTGCCGGACGGGTGAAAGGTCCTAATGGCTAGGGGGGTGAATAGCCTATTAAAAATTCTTGCAACAACACTAAACAATCCGGTTAGCAAATAAGATGGCGGAGCAAACTTAGCGGTGCTACGAACTAGCTATGCAGGCCACAAGTCAATTCTATTGTCTCTAAATCACAAGCAATAGCTAGGTCGGGTAAATTACTCCTAGGTGAACAAGTTATACAAGCTAATGTAACACTAGGAGCTACACAAGGTGATCAAGATATGAACTAAAGCACTTATGACTAAACAAGCTAAGCAAAGCTACACAAGTATACTAGTGAAAGAAATGCTAAGAGGCTAGAATACAATACCACCACGGAGTGTAGAGGTTGTCGTAGCCAATCACCGGGTCAATGAAATCTCCAACGAACACAAGAAAATTGACATGATGATTTTTCACCGAGGTTCACGTGCTTGCCGACACGCTAGTCCCCGTTGTGGCGATACACTCACTTGACGGTTGCTAAGCTTAATGGCATGGTGCCAATTCCCCGGTGGGAGCTCAAGCACACCGATCACAAGAGAGGATTCACAAGCCACGAGCAATCCACTAGTGCTCCTTTCGCGAATCTCCCGCGGGGTAAGGAATGACCCCTCACAAGTCCACCGGTGTGGCCTCGAACAAGCTCCAATCGAGCTCAACACCGCCTCAACCTCCAAGCCGCTAGGGAACCAAGCAAATTTCCAAGAGAAACAAGATCCCGCAGCTCCTCCAAGGATGAAGTGCCTCTAGATGCAAGCAATCAAGCAAATGCACTTCTATCTCTCTCAATCTCACCCAAGATTCGAAGTTAGGATGAAGAGATGAGTGGAGGGGAGTCTCACAAGCTCACAAGTGTGTAGGAGTGTTACAATGTGCAAGAGAGAACTCATGTACCCGGCCAACCAAGTATATATAGAGCCCTCCTCGAAATAGAGCCGTTGGTGCATTTTCAAGACCGACCGACTCGTCGACCGGACGCACCAGCGGTCCGGCCGAAGTCCCCGGCCGCGATCGACCATGCGTCCGGCCGAGCGCGACAATGCCCTTGGTCCCACAAATGACACCCATCCTCATGGGTCGGGTTGAAGCATCCGGTCACGATCCACCATGCGTCCGGTCGAACCTCCGTGCTAAGTCCCAAAAACAAAGCTTATCGTTATTTTGACCGGACTTCGCCCGACCGGAAGCGTCCGGTCCGGCGTCCCCGGTCGGTGCGTCCGGTCACCGTTTCTGCGAATTCCAGCCTTGTGTTGTCGCCTTTGCTTCAACCTTGCTTCGCCTCTTGCCACAAGTTGCCAACACGTCGAAGATGATCTCAATATCATATATGTTAGCACGTCGTGATCGACGGGGCAGAACGGTTAGTGCTCTCAATCCTAAATGCAATATGCAAGTCAAATGGACCTAGAAGCACTTCACCAAAGGATTAGTCGCGGCATCCCCTCTTGATAGTCGGCCATCTATCCTTTAATGTGATCACACGCCTATCATGTCTTGATCACCGAAAGAAAATCCTATCAAGTTATACCTTTGCCTTGATCTCCGGGTTCCTCTCAAACCGACAATCCGAGCTTGACGATCCATCATGTCCATCATCGTCGTCCCATGTTCATGATCATCATGCTCCACGTCATCCATGCAATCCTATCTCTCAAGTCGAGCAAAGGATTAGCATACCAAGTGTGTCATCAATTTCCAAAGCCAAACATGAGATTTCAACGGGGGTGCACGGCTCATGAGGTCATGGGTGTTGACATACGGGGTGTTGTTGGGGTGTGTTGGTCGCATGTGTGGTGCGATGTGAAGGCGGATGTGCCGGGCTGCAAAGTGATGAGCTATGGGCGCGTGGCATGCTGAAAAGGCTAGCGGAGTGGGGCGCTAGGGCCGAGCGAACGGGGATGCGTCGAGGGGGCACGCTGGGGCATGTTTGTCCGCGCGTGGAGCGGGGCCGAAGGCGGCTTGGGCTGAGCGGACGCTTAAATCGTTTTCATGTTTTATGCGCTGGATAGGAGCTGCGTCCGGGCGAGCCACTGGGCTGGACGTTCAAGCGCTAGTGCCTCTGATTTCAATTAATTTTGGAACCATAGCCATGCTTGGACACACTACCCTATCTTGTATAGGAATATGGATGAATGGCAAAAGGGTATTTCTTTCTTTAATATTAGGATTTATATTTCTGTTTTTGTTTCTTTTTCTATGTATTCTTCTTTTTTTTTTTTTCTAAAAAGTTGAAGACAAGAGTTTAGTCGCTATTTTTTTTAGGTTCAAATCTCGGTGCGACACTTTATCCCGGATTTATTTCAGAATTTTCCGGCGCGTGCATTAAGTGGTAGGCGACGCCCCCGCCGATAGCGAAGGCCCCAAGTGGTGACTTCGAACTTCAAGATTTGCCGGCTCAGTCCTTCGAAGGTGCTCATAGGGGTAGGGTTTGGCGACGCGTGTTCATAGGGGGGTGAGTGTGCGTGCGTGTTGAGCGCCTGCGTTGTACTGTGTGATCTTAAAAAAATGAAAAGAGGGAGCCAGAAGGAGATAGCGTTGGGTGGGACCGTAGAGGAGCCTTTTTTTGATACAAAGGGAAGGAGCTCGGCGGAAGCCTCTGAATCCGAAAGGGAAGGAGCGCCCGGATGGGAAGGATAGTATTTCCCTTTTTCTAATTCATTGTTTTTTTTTTATATTCCGGATCCCATATCTCTGACACCATCTAATTTGGATTCCCGTATTACTTGACTGCTGTTCCGATTATTATTATAGCCGAAATAACTTCTCAAACAAACTTTCCATACTAGAACACTGATTGTTCATTTTTGGTTAATGTCAACTAAAAACGGTTCATTCTTTTAATGCCTTTTACTTTGGAAACATTGCCGTTCTTTCATGGATGTAAAATAATGTCATCTCTTCTTTAGGCTAGGAAATTACAATCTCCTAGTCACCAAAAGGTTATGAATCGGTTAAGTAATGAACAGGAAATACAGAAACATCAGTTGCATACATCTAAATAACATGGCCTAGTTCGAATTGTAATCTACAGGCATGGAAATAAGAGTTCTTTCTCTTTGCTTTCTTTTTCCCTGTTTTTGGCGGAAAGCCAGGCAGGAGAATTGCCATTGCATTGAAGCATGGCATTGTGCACAAAGAAAAAACAATCTGAAACAATATACGGCAAAAGGAACAAGTGTTATGATACTAGGGGAATCTCCCCCGGCGTTCTTTGGGGAATTAAGAAAAATGCAATGATCATAAGAGAAAGTTTCATGATATCATCTCTCGCACGAAAGGGATATGAGCTTATTATAGATAGTTGAAATACCAGTGTATTGAGTAGACACAACTTTTTAAAAACCAAAAGTGCCAAGCTATTAGAACTGAAGTATCTCGAACCGAGTATAACCAAAAACATTATTAAGATCGAACAATGTATCTTGCGGTAATTTAAAAGAAGGACTCGAAATTATTTATTTGAGTGAGTCATTTGCAGCTGACATAATTCCTCCTGTTCCGTTCTTCATGGTTAATCTGCAATGGTTAACTATATTAATAGCGAGTATAGTATAGATTTGAAATATCTTTGCTGATTATAATAACTTTTGAAGTACCTCTCAGTGTGTCTTTTGCTGTTTTCCTTGAGGATCAACCGGAGCCTCTTGGTTAAAATCTAACCTTCGTTTTGCCTGTGAGTTGCTGAAAAAAAAAACGAAATGTAAAGATGTTATAAATTTATAGATTAGGTTGATCCATCTTGTATTACCAAACAACAATTTACTGTATTACATGTTAGCGTTGTCCAGGCGGTCGGTTTTTTTTTTTTTTTTTTTTTTTTTGAAACTACGATTAGCATTAGCAGGCATCACAATGCAGCAGCACAAAAAAAGATGCAAATAGTTGTTACACTTTATGGGACGCTTTTCGCCGCTCTGTCAGTAGAGAACATGACATGACATCAAAGTTGTATCCAGCAAAAAAAGAGAGGAATAAATCTATTCAAGTAAAACAACGAAAAGGTTTTGATCAATTAGAGGGGGCATAGTCTGATCTTCTTGTCTGCCAGTAAGCCATGGTTCTCCCTGCCTGCTTGCCAACTTCCTCGTCTTCATGGCAGCAGCCTTAAGTGTGCCATCGCCCTTGCAGAATGTAAACCTGACATACGATAACGGTAGCATTCACCATCACAAGTCCCGTGGAAGAACCCACGGCCAGGCACGACAGCCACACCAGCATCATTGACCAACTTTGTCACAAATTCTATCTGAATTGCATAGTATAGGTAAAAGGGTACCAATTAGCTGTTAGGATTTATCTTGTCATATAGGTATATTAGTGTTAAACATGCATATATAGGCCTATATGGTCTCATCTGAGTTCCACTATATAGAGAAAAATGCTTCAGATGTAGTTCAGTTTTTCATTGAAGGAACTCACATATGAAAGTTGGCAGGCCCTTGGCAGCTCAGCAAAAAAACAAATACTGAACCTTGTGGCTTTGAAGCTGATTTTGAAGCCAAAGTCCGTCGACAACTGAAGGATGAAGTCTCTTTTCACCTCATAGTCCTAGGCAAAGTCATCACAATTGCGAGGTAAGACAGCTCAATCTGAAAGAAGCGTGGTTATATTCACAAAAAACAGAAACATGGTTATAATTAAGCCTCACTTTTTTTCAGGGATGTATAGTAGTCTCACAAATCACAAAAAAATTTGCTATTTCTATTGTTAGTTGTGTCACAAACGAATCGCATTTAAATTCCAAGCTGTGCTCACCGTTACACTTTGTAAGTTTTTTGACAAGTGAGGATGTGATGATGGTCCTCTCTTGCATCCCCGGAAGAGAAGCCGGTGAGATACGCTTGCTAGCATCATAAGTAATATACTCATAAACCTGGAAGATATTTACACACATTTTGAGACAACAGATAGACAGATTTTATGCAAAATTGATTTGGAAATATGTATAAAATCTCACGAATTATCACTATGCGTGGAGATAACAACAACCTTGTATTGCTCATCACATAATAGATGTACCTCATTAGTTATTGCAAAGCAGTCCATGTTCGACAAGCCTTGGGAGATAATAAGCAACTCCTCTGGTGAGATACTCGCCCGCTCGCGTCGCCTCCACGCGGGCGGCAGGGCGGAAACCCTAGCCGCCGCCCAGTGCTCCCCCCTCCATCCACTTCCCTGCTGCGCCGCCGCCGGGGCGGGCGCGCCGGCACGGCCGTGCGGCCGGCCGGGATGGCGGCGGCGAGGCCCCTTTCCTCCTCCGGTGGTGTGGCGGCGCGTGGCGGGCGGTGGCGGGCGCCACCTCGTCGGAGCTGCGTGTGGGCTCGGCGCGAGGTCGCCGGCCGGGCAACGGCGACGCCGGCCCGGCCCCGGTGTACGGGACGCCGGGCAACGGTGGCGACGGCAGGACTTCCTCCCCGTCGGCCATGTCGTCCCCCTCTTCCCTCTCCGTCGCGCCGATCTGCCTCCCCGGGGCCCGGGCGGGCGGATCCGGTGCTCGGGCGGCGGATCCGCGACCCGCCGGTGGGCGGCGCTGGTGTGTCGGGCTCCTTGGGGGCATCACGTGCAAGCCGGAAGCTCCGGATCCTCTGTTTTTTGCGGCGGGATCGGGACCTTGCGGTAGGGCGGCGCCCGGCGGCGCGGGGATGGCGGAGAGATCCATCGCTCCGCGTCCCGGTCTTCTTCGACGGCTTGCGTTGGGCGCGCGGTGGCGGCCGGCGGCGGCGCGCGGCGGTGGTGGTTTGGCCATGCGGGCGTTGGGGATGGCACTCCTCTCTGCAGTCCCTCCCTGGATGGCCAAGCCGGTGGTTCCAGATCGGCGTCCGTGGGCCGGTGTAGGGTGTTCGCCGGCCCGGTGGTCCACCAGGGCTCCCCGGTGAGCGTGCGTCCATGCTCTCCGCGGTCGAGCCGCCCGGGGAAACTATGACACCGGCGGGGACCGAGGCGATCCGCGGGGCTCCCCGGTGAGGGCAAGTGCTCCCGAGGTTGAGCCGCTGTGGAGGCGCTCGGTGGCGAAGACGAAGATGAAGGTTGGCGCTGGTTTCGACAGGGACGCGCGCGGCGACGGGGCGTGTTTGCCGGTTTCTCCGGCTTGCCGTCTTGCCATGGGGGTGGCGATGCGGCTCTGCGCGACTGCGTGTGCAACCGGGCGCGTCGATCCCCCGGCGAGGTTGCGGCGGGGGACGACGGCGGCGGCGGCGGTGGTGAATTCCTCGGATCCGAAGGCGGGCCGACATCGGCCTAGAGTCTTTGGGCGAAAGCCCGGCGATGGCGGCGCTTGCGGTGTCGTCTTCCTGTTTGGGGGCATCGCATCTCTAGTTCCTTCCACGGGTGTGAACCCGGTCCGTCATGGACGGCGACGGCGGCGTTTCCGAACGCCCGTAACCTTGTTGAAGGCGTTCTTTGTGGTTTTAGACTAGGCTAGGCATCTTCGGATCCGCTCTTTCTTTGGGTTGTCGTTCTCTCTCATTGTATTGGCGTGGGTGTGGTTTTTCGGCCCGGTTTCCCTCAAAAAACCGGGTCAATCTTCTTCTTATTAATCCAAAGCCGAAACGCTTGTTCCCGGATCTTTCAAAAAAAAAAACTCCTCTTTGCTGAAGACCTTCCCTGTTGGATTGTGTGGGCTGCGGTGCAAGATTTGGTAGTTTCACAAGTCAAACAAAAAATTTATGCACAAACATATCCACACGCAGGTAACAGGATGAATTAAACAATGACCTGTTCAAGACCACTGCCTTGGTCCGGCTTGTAAAAGATTTCAGAAAAATGTTTTGATTCAGAGTCCAAGAAGGTGGATCCAATGGTACATACACCTAAAAAAATAATTATGAATCGGAGACTGAATTCTGAATCATCAAGGTTACTGCAAAACAAAACAAAACAAAACCCTGCATTTCTGAACTGGAAAAGTGATCTTACACGGACTCCTCGAGCTAGCTCAATGCATGTCTCATACGTTTCACAAGCAGGATCGAAGAGCAAAACTTCATCTCCTTGGTCAATTACTGCATATATGGAAGGGGGAAGCAAATGCATATCCATCGTCAGGAAGAATGCTCGCAAATATAATTCAGATGGAATGCACGCTAGCTAGTCTGCACTGTACGTACTTGCAAAGATAGCCGCAGCGAATGCTTCGGATTGGCCGCAGCAGATGAAGAAGTCCGTGAGCGGGTCGACGTCGAGGCCATGGTCCCGTTTCATGGTGTTGGCGAGCACATGCCTAGCTAGGCCACGCTACGTTCAGTCAGTCGCGGTGGAGTGGAAGAACGGGAGCATTCCCCCTGGCCCTGACTGAGTGAGCATTGATGGATGGACAGAGGAGGAAGGAAGGAACCTGTACTGGTTGAGGTACGCGGCGACGGCAGCGGCAGCGGCGGCCTTGACGTGGGGCGGCGCGGGGAAGTCGGGGAAGCCCTCGGCGAGGTTGACGGCGCCGACGCGCTGCGCCAGGTGGGACAGCTGCTGGATGGGCGACGGCGCCGACCGCATGGACGCCGCTGGCAGGAACCGAGCCGGCCGGCGTAGGATGCCAATGGTCTGGCGAAGACGATAGCTAAGATGCAGTATACCGGCGCGGTGGCCCATCGTAGATAAGCACACGGGCGGCCGGCAGGCGGAAACTGAGCGGATGGAAAAAGAAGTAACTGAGGGAGCGGAACGGACCGAGATGGGCGACCGGCCAACATTGCTGCTGCGGGCCGTGAACTGGCAAGGGAAGATGCATGGACGAGGTAGTTGAGAAGACCGCATAATGAAAGGCGGCGGGCTAAGACCTTCATTGACGACTTCAAGCTGGGAGGGGAAGAGGCGGCGATTGGAAGGGGCCGCTCAGCCGGGGCCGGTGAGGAAGAGGCGGAGCCGAGGGATTGGAAGGGGCTGCTCAGTCGAGGCCAGAGTGGATAACATGGCCAACGGGGACGAAACGGATGGAACCGGACGGGGAAAAGGCCGCGCCTAGACCGCGCGAAAAAATCGATTTGCTATGTTTCAGTTACCAGTGGGGTTGGGCGGGCCAAGGCCTGAGAACTCCTTAAGGATGGCTAGTGGGGAGCTCCTATATAGGAGTTATAGATTAGCTGACTCTAAAACTGGCAAACCTTGAAAAATAGATGGTAAACAAACCTTAAGTTACAAGATGGCTACAAAATACAACATATATAGCATGTTAAACCATGCCTAGCTAGATAAGGAAAACAACCGTCTACTACATCTCTAGTTGTTCTACCGGTAAAGTTCAAAGAAATCACATATACAAGAAGACATAACGGTTTCAACGCTTCAAAGACCACAAAACAGACCCAGCTTTCCTTCCCTCGAAGACTCCCCTCTGCTGCCAACCCTGGCCCCCTCCCCTCCCGGCTCCGGCGAGCTCGTCTCGCCGCAGGCGGCAGGAGAGAGGGGCCCCCGCTGTAGTATTTAGTAGATCTAAGTAGTTTTTATCTTGCCCATGGTGGTATTTGGCCGTATGGCGTCTGTCCCGAGGCTTGTCGTCGCCGCCGTCGCCGTGGTTCTCCTCGGTTTGAGCGTCGTCGTCGCTGCATCCTCCGTGGTAAGCTTAAATAAACCTATCCCCCCCTCCATCCCCGCTGGATCTCGGCTCCTCTCTCTCCATCCCGACCCACCATCACCCCCCTTCGAGATCCTGCGCCCACCCCACCGTGGCGCCCTTGCTCACCACCGATTAAGCCATCTCCGCCGCTCCTCTTCGTCTCAAGTCCAAGCAGCCTCTACATCTTCAGATCCGTGGCCGGCTCAGCAAGTATCCACCGGGAGTAGGCGGGAAGAACCCGCGTCCACCGGGGAATCGACCGCGAGATTCTTTTACCGCCGACGACGAGAAGCCTCCACATCCGTCGGTCGCTCGGTGTGATCTTCCCTAGCATCTCGGTCGCCCCCTCTACAACCGACGCAAAGCGTGGTCTCTCCACCCAGCTGTTCTCGCCACCGGCGACACCTCAGCTCTCCGCCGGCGAGTTCTTCACCGGCCGTTTCTTGGTGGTTTCATTGTTGCTCAGGTCCATGGACCGTATTGTAATACGACCTTCTTTGAAGGATCGTTTTGTAACATGGCTGCTTAATATATATATATAATATTTTTTCGTCAAAAAAAAAAAAAAAAAAAAAAGAAGAAGACATAATCCTTGCTTAGCCATGTGCTTTCCCTGATACAGCTCAGTACAAGCTTTCTAATTCTGAGGACGGAGGTTTGGATTGGGTGCCTAGCAGTGAGAACTAGGCCATGCTATTTCCATGCAGCCCTGTTGGTTCAATCCCTACAAATCGCAGGAATCTCAAATGAACCTGAACCTGAAAGTAGAATAGTTTGCGGAGTGTGAGCAATGAGAAAAAATGGCAAAGAAACCTGACATGCAGTATAGGCTTCATTACAAAAAGAATTATTGCCCAAATTGTAGAATATCGAATTATTCCAAAAATGGCCACATAATATACTAAGAAATGAAGACTTATTAATTACTCCAATCAAGAGCATATAACATGCTGGAAATCAAGGGTGTCTTCATCTCTTCAACAAATACATTTGACCACCACTTATAAAATGAATATTTCAGCGCAGAATTTCTACATAGCCAGCCTATATATATTACTTTATACACTGATGGTGAAAGCTAAGTTCTACTGTATACTTCCTACAATAGTACTAGATAATGTATCTGTAGATGGTTTATACAGTGATGGTGGAAGCTAAGTGTTATTGCAAACTACGTTAGTATTAAATTAGTCCCCAGCAATGACATCCAGTATTTCCACACTAACAATAAATAATCAGATGGCTGGTATTATTAATTTTAGCAAATGATATGGGCTTGGAAGCCAAGTAAAGAAAGAAATAAACATAGGATAATCAGCATTGTTCGCATATTTTTTTTTGTTGAGAAACTATTTTTGGAAGCGTTCAACCAGTGAAAACAAGATACATCAACTAAGTATTGAACACAAATGAGCAGATTTATTAAATGCAAAAAAACTCCAAACCTTTACCACTAATTTGCAGAATAATATCGCGATTTACCGCATAAATTTATTAGTAGATTTGTATTCAATAATACTTTTCATATTGTCATACTTGTAGAATTTTATAATAACAACATTGAAACAACGTAATGATCAAATTAATGTCTTGGAGACCAACTAGGCTTAAGCATTCAAGATTTCAAGAAAGAGAAGCATTCAAGAAACGAACATATTGTATCACCTCTTAAGTAGGCTTAAGCAGTAAACCTAGATTTCTGTTATGACTAACAAATCAGTAAGTTGACAAAATCACTTACTTAATTCAGAAACTTTGTATCACTATTCGAAGAAGCAGGTTAACACATTATGGGTAAGGATTCATTTTAGACCCCCAGTCAATTTTTCCTACTTTTCTCTTCCACCAATTAAATGTAGAAGGATCCAATTTCTCTTCAACGGTATTAACTAATTCCTAATGATCTTAGGAATTTCTTCATTACTTGCTTTCTCATTCTTCATTACTTGCTTTCTCATCAACATGACAAGACAAAATTAAAAAATATAGAAAGTGCTACAACTTACATAGGCTAAGTTTCCTGAGAAACTTAAAAACATCCACCACTTTTCCATCAACCATTTCACATTTAACTTCCACAATTTTAAGATGCTTTGATATGACAATTGAGCTCTCCATTGCATTAGGGCCTACTATCAATTCCAACTTACTTTTGGATTCCTACAAGATGCATAAAGATATTTCCAGCATCAATTGATAATCTATAACAATTTGAAAATACAGCAGTTGTATATCTTAAAAACGCATACCTTGCAAAATAGTTCAAGAGTAAGCTTCTCTAAAATAGGTGAATGTTCTAGAATACATGTTAGCGGAAAGAAGTCCCCTGGCATACACCAGTATTCATTGAGTGTGAGTGTCTTCAAGTTACTAAACATGTGGCAAAATGTTAACAAGTCCCTTCTGAATATACACTGCAAAGATGAATAAACCTTCATGTTATACATAATTAATTTGAAAGTAAAAAACATCAACTTATTAATCTGAAGTGTAAGCATACCTCACTAATATCAGACATCAGCACCAAACTCCGAGCTTCTGATAAACCATCGAAAAGCACAGTGTCTTCTTTTGATGGCAAGTAAACATTAGCAGGATCATAATCAGAATTATAATCATAATCTTCCTTATCACTATCATCATAATAATAATTATTTGGATCACAAGAAGGACAGCCCAAAACCCCACATTTAGAGACATCGGAAAATTTGATTTTAACAACTGCTTCCACCAAGGAGGGCATATTCCAAAGTGGAGGGGTCCGGCCATCACCGACTTCAAGCCACAGTGAAATGAGATTCGGTGCATAAATATGAGTGTGAGAAGTCATACCAAAATCACAGTCATTATTGAATCTCAGAAACTTTAGGGATTTTGAAAATATAATTTGGCAATCAAATCCACAACCATCGAACTCGAGAGCTTCCAATGCTGGGCAACTGGAGAAGTCAAGGACCCTATCATTGAATTTTCGATTTTTGAGTGTTAGCCTCTTCAGATTCTGCGAGGCAAGAGGTAGGTTGTGCAGCTGAAGCCAGGGGTCCCATCCAAACGAATCAATATCAAGGCTTAGCACCTGGACATCGCACATCAGAACATGCCGGATCCAGAGTTTGATACAGGGAATGTCTTCGTCTTCATATCGACACAATTTAATCACACAAGTCTCAAGAGGTGCGCGTCCACGAAAGAGCAGCAGATGGCAGACAAACTCCCTGAGCTCCGATACTGATGCTGCTTCATGGCCATTGCCACACAAAATGCGCAGGCCCGTGGCTTTCTTCCAGAGGTGGCGCCAGCGCCAGCGCCGGGCCAGCACGCATGTCCTCACGGCCTCCTGTGCTGGCAGGAACGACAGCACGTGGCGAAGGACCTTTTCGGGAGGGCATCGAGGCTGGGAGGCTCCGCCCTCCTGACCTTAACGGCCCTTGTTATCGGAGACATTACGTCGAGCAAGTGGCGGGCGTCGGTTCTGCAGCGGAAAGAAACGCTAAGATGGAGCGAGGCGAACGAAGCCGAACCGGAAAAAAGAGAAGAGAAATAGAGTCTGCGTTGGGTGCCCGCCTCACCTTCCCTGGCCAGCGGTAGCAAGCACACAGATAAGTGAATTAAGGAAACGTGATAAGCTAATTGCGTTTTTTTTTAATAATGGATTTAAAAATCCGGCTTCATCTATCAAAAAATAGAATCAGGCCAATTATTACAAATTGTCTCAAAAAAACAAAAGTTGTCGGCTGCAACAATTTTGCGAGACAAGAATGAAATAACGATTATCCTAAACATGACCGATATGTCTTGCAGATGACCAACCACTAGATCAGAAAAATTGTAACGCCGATGTCTCAAGGTGTCGTGCCGCATATATCAGTTTTTCCCGCTGATCGTCATGCCGCTGTAGACTTGCCTATTGGCGTAACCAATGCGTTCCCCTGAACAGTACCTGCAAGAAAGATTTCGGTCTGCATTTATCAAAAACCACTTCATTTCTTGTCAACCAAATTGCCCAACAAAGTGCGGCAGCTGCAGTTAATAACAATGAATTATACTTTTTATTTGCAATTTTTGACCACCTTATGAATAAATCATGCATACTAGTGGGAGGAGCTAAACCAAAAAGTATATGTATAGCGCGCCATAAGAATTTGGCATAATAACACTCAAAAAAAAGATGTTGAATTGTTTCCGGAAAGTAACAAACCGAACAATTTTTGTCACCATTCCAGTTACGTCTCCCTAAATTATCTTTAGTTAGAATCACACCTTTTTTTAGGTACCGGAGGAAAATTTTAATTTTCATAGGTACCTTAATTTGCCAAATATCTTTTGACACTCTAATACCATTGTTAATTAACGCAGCATACATAGACTTGACTGTAAAAATTCCAGATGCATTTAGGCCCCAAGAGAAAATATCCCTCTGTTCACTTAAATTTAAATCTTGCAGGGATTCAACAATTCTATACCAAGCATTAAGGTTTGCTCCCACTAAATTCCGTCTAAAGGAAATATTTAGCGGGATTGAACTAAGTACTTGTGCAACAGAATCATTTTTTCTCCTAACAATGTTAAAAAGCGAAGGGAATTTATCTTTTAAAGGCTTATTACCCAACCAAGTATCATACCAAAACCTGGTTTGAGTCCCATCTTTTACCTTAAATGAGCCAAGATCTAAAAAACAATCCTTGATGTTCATCAAGCTTTTCCAAAAATGCGAATCTGTTGGCTTTTTGTAACAACTCCCCAAAGTCTTGTCTTTTATATATTTATTTCTGATTAATTCTTGCCACAGACCATCCTCATTTAGTAGTTTGTAAAGCCACTTACTTAATAAGCATTTGTTTTGTATACAAAGATTTTGAATGCCCAAACCTCCTTGATCTTTGGGTTGACATAAAATTTCCCATTTTGCTAGTCTATATTTCTTTTATGCTCATCATTTTGCCAAGAAAAACGCGATCTAAAGCAATCAATTTTTTTCAAGAACACCTTTCGGTAGTTCAAAAAAGACATCATAAACATCGATAAGCTGGACAATACCGAATTTATAAGCACCCGTCGCCCTCCCACTCGACAACAATTTTCCTTTCCATCCACTTAGTTTCTTTTCAATCCTTTCTTCAATAATTTTCCAATCTTTATTATTTAGCTTCCTGAAGTGCATAGGTATGCCTAGGTAACGAAAAGGAAATTTCCCAACAACACAACCAAACAAATGCGAATAAAACTCTTCCTCGTTCTTTTTGCTTTACCAAAGCAAAATATCTCACTTTTTATGAAAGTTTATCTTTAAGCCTGATAATTGTTTGAAAGTGCTTAGTAAAAGTTTCATATTTACTGACCTTTTTGAACATCATGGCTCATAAAGATAAGCGTGTCATCCGCATATTGTAATATGGACAAGCCATCTGGATTAAGTTTGGGATAATTCCCTCAACCTTGGCTGCATCCTTTGCTCTTGCTATCAGCAGAGCCAACATATCGACTACTATATTAAATAGTATGGGCGACATGGGATCTCCTTGCCTCAAGCCTTTTTTTGGTTTGGAAATAATTACCTAATGAGTCATTTACTTTAATATTAGCATTTCCTCCTTGGTAAAACTATGTATCTATTTACACCATTTTTGTGAGAACCCTTTCATCCTTAAAGTTTGTTGTAAAAAGTTCCATTTCACCTTATCATAAGCTTTTTTAAAGTCTATCTTAAAAATTACCCCATCTTTCTTTTTGGTATGAAGTTCATGTATTGTCTCATGAAGTATCACTGCTCCTTCCATAATATTCCTACCCGCAAAAAAAGTCGCTTTTGTGTGGGCTTAATTATCCTCTGTGCTACGGTAGTTAATCTATTTGTTACCACCTTAGTGAATAATTTGAAAGACACATTCAAGAAAACAGATGGGTCTCAGTATTGCTGAATTACTTTAAGCATCATTCTTCTTAGGTAAAAGTATAATGGTTCCAAAATTAAAAGGCGATTTAAATGCAGATCTCCTTGATGGAAGTCCGTAAAACGAGCCATCGGATCATTCTTTATAACATTCCAAAAGACCCGATAAAATTTCTGCCGCAAAACCATCCGGTCCTGGTGCCTTATTATGTTCCATCCGAAAAGAGCGCAGCTCTAACCTCATCAACGAGAAAGGGTTACTCGTTAGGAGGTCATTCTCCAGTGAGAGACTGTGGAATATCGGCAACATTTGCCTCCTCCAACATAAAATCACGAGGCTTCCGGGGGACCAAAGAGGTCCTTATAATACTTGGTAATATGCTCTTTTAATTGAGCATCACCATTTATTATATTATTCCCGTCCTCAAAAAAAATACGAGTTTTTTGCGATGTCTACCGTTAGCAAGCAAGTGATAATACTTCGTATTTGCATCCCCTTCTAACAAATGTTTTGCTTTTTGATCTTTGGTACCACTTAATTTCTTCCTCCCTTAATAGCTCAGCTAACCTTTCATTTAACACATGTTTTAGATCTAGTTCCGACTGGTTTAGTGAAATTGCTTCAGCTTTTTTATCTAGTTCATCTAGTTTGTTCAACAATTTTGTTTTCTCTTTTTTTGTACACGCCACTGACATTCTTTTGCCCAACCACGGAGATGCTTTGGGCGAAGCCTTCTAATCTTAGCCTTGCCAGCTCAATAGGAGTGCCGATTACAATGGTATTTTTGCCATACTTGACTCACCATCTCACAAAATCCATCTCGGTAACCAACCAAGTTCAAATTTGAACTGATATTGACTATTTGGAGATGAATTATTTGTAGAGAATAGTAAAGGTGTGTGGTCCGAAATTTCTCTATTTAACGGATGCACAGTAACGTGAGGGAAATTGTTTTCAAAGTCAGTACAAAGCGAGCTACCTAGTTCATTTTAAAAAAACAGTTCCTTACTACTTACAATGAACAGAGTAGCTGGAGCTCCAACAACGGGACCTAAGTCAGTATAAAAATAGTTCTTTGCTACAATGAACAGAACCATTTGGAGTTCGTCGAATCTCGGACAATTAGTGGCGGAACAACTTGGCCGTGGCCCCCAATTGCAAATCATTTTAAAATTCTCTATAAATATTCTAATTTATATCACAACAACATATCAATTTACTATCTTTTAACATAATATTGTGATTTTAGTTGTGAATACTAACTACATATGCAAAGATAAAAGAAGTCATGGATGTCTTCTGCAGAATTAAGCCCTCCTTACATCAATCCATCAGCTCGTGGCTAAACGCCTTGTAATTTGTCTTTTTTGTTTTCTAATTGGCTTAGTTTTAGCTTCGTTTGCTTCTCTACCTTCTAACCGCTGGTTAGTATGGTTTTTCCCTCTGTAAGTCCTAAACTTTGTTTTGTTCCCTTTTAATAAAATTTAAATGTCGCCGACGGGCTCTCTGCCCCACGATTTCGGTTCAAAAAAGAATCGCCTAAGGCTTCAACATGTTGGTTTCACAAATTTCAATGCCAAATAATAGAGCTTCATATTCGACTAGATTAGTAGTGCAAATAAGCTATTTCAATAAGTTTGAGGTCTCCAAACTAGCACTATATATTACGTGAGATAAACACCATAACAATGACTTGACCTTCTTTGTAAGCCGATCCACTGAAATCAAGCTTACATGGAGGAAAACTAACATAACTAATTTCATCTTCAATATCTATTATACGCTCAACGAGTGAAATCAACAAGGATTTGATCTTTTAATGTTTTAGAAGTTTCAAAAGCCAAAATAGTTTCAATTAGTGTGTATTCCCATTTGATAATCCTTACCCTAAGGATTGACCGATGTAAGATGTGTCGAATGATATCAACCTACCAAGCAACCATACAAGTACCAGATAAAATATGAAAGCATCTACAACCCTAATTTTGTTCTGGTGATTACTGATGACACGATCATTATGACTAACTTGTGTTTTCTAGCAGTATTACTTAGTGAGGTAACAATGATGTTGATTCATTGAGCAATAATGGTTTTCATGCACCTATTGATGTATATCATTTCGGTTTCAAAGGATGCATCGCGAAGATTAATGAGTGATGAGTTCTAAGTGTTGTTTAGAGTTGGGAGTCACTGAGCAGTATATGTCTTTATTTTATCTTTTGATCATACTATTGGAGGAGTATGAATGGGTACCTTGACCTAGGCTATGTCTAGTGAGTGGATGTGGTGCAAACTTGTCAAACCTACTTTTAGGTAGCTCAATGGGCCCAAAGATCAATTGGATGTGCCAAGTCGTTTGCAAAGATGTTCGAACTGGTCGAAAACATGTTGTGTATATGGCCACTTGAACTCTCTGGTGGGTCACCAAGGCCATATGTTGAGAGATAGACTAGTTACTTTTCAAGAGCACATTGACTTATGGTGGTCACTAGAGTGAGACTACCAAAGTTTCCAAACAGTACAAATGCACAGCCTGTAGAGGCTCTAAGACTCATGGGAATTTTGTGGTGGCTCACTAAAGTGCTCCCGTGAAATGTTTGAATAGTAGTAAAACCCTTTGTAGAAGGTTCTTAGGCTCACCGGAGCCCTCCAATGAAGACACAAGAGTTTACACTGAAGTTTCAAGCAAATAGTAATGGCACCTAGTTGGAAACTAGCTTTTGGGGGTAAGGTTACGAAGTTCTAAGTGCAAGGTCATTGTAAAACCAAGCACAATCTAAAAGTGGGCTCAGCTCTACTAGAAGTCTAGAACACAACACTACCAGCAGCCAGGGCTGGGGCAGAGATCGTCCGTCTGGCCAGGAGCTGCCTGTGGTGGTTGAAGACTTGAAACCAAATAGGCTGATACATTTGAATAACATGGTATCGTACGAATTGTAACCTGTTGGCAAGAGTCCAAGTTCTCTCTTTGTTTTTTTCCTAGAAAAAATCGGAAAGGCAAGCAGGGGAGTTGCTATTGCATTGAAACAATGCATTATGCACAAATTTAAAACAATCTGACGGCAAAAGAACAAAGAGTGCTATGATATTTGCTAGAAGGGAATATGCTATCAGTATTCCTCCAAACCCTAGAAGGGTGGGCAATATAGTTGTTGTACATGGGTCTCTATTGGGCCTTGACACATATACACTAACACCCCCGTAGTCTGAACTACCGCGCAACGGAGATCAAGACTGGACAACAAAAAAAGCAACACACACACAGGGGCCCCCTCGCAAATACAACTAGCCACCGACGACGTTGAGACCGGATCGAACTCTCGGAGAATGTCGATGAGGGCAGACCCTTGGTGAAGATGTCGTCAACCCCGGAGGTGGTCGGGTACATGGAGTACCGAACAGCTGTTGCATTTCTTAAGCGCAATCACTAGAAACAGGTTTAGAACCCATCTCTAATAACGGCGCCCGAGAAATGCGCGTTGACATTCCCAAGTGAAACCACCGTGTCGGTGATCCGAACGGGATTATCAACGGTGATAGATCTTGCCAAACAAGATATTCATCCGCAAGCGCACGGATCTATCATTGTAGCATTTCACCCTAAGTATTCGGGGTATCGTTATTTATATTTTCCCAAAGGAAGGCATGGTGTAAAAGTCTCTAATTGAGGACATGGTCAAGATAACACGAATGTATAATAGACCAATGTTCATAAAAGGGATAAAATAAGATAGGTAAATATGATAACTTGACACACACACTCAAGCCAATCTCAAGGATAAAAGTAAAAGAAAGAATAAAAGAATAAATCTAACATGGAGTAGGCATATCCTAGATAGTCATGTTAAGATAGCGGATACACACATGTTTTTTCTTGTTAGAGATTCTAGTTCAAGAAAGCCAAGGTCTCGCTGAATTACTTTCTCGCACCGCCCACGCCCAAGGGCGTTGTCCGGCAATTTACCTTAGCCACACCCGAACGTGGGGGATTACAAGGGATGGACAAGGCTGTCACAACCCAACCGCCTACCCCCTCAACCGTGGGATGCGCCACAAAAGATAGAAAACCCTTAGTCTAGACACCACGCGTCTACACTAGTGATTATTACTCCGCGTGTATACAAGGCTTACCCGTCCCCGGGTCCTTCTACCAGAGCACCGCCCCGAAGGAACGACTATCAATCCCGCAACCCAACATCAACCAAGTCTAACTCTAGGTAGAACTCATCATATCGATCTAGCTCTTGGTCTAAACATGTATGTATGATAAATTAAGCACGATGTTCCATAAGACAAGATCATGATATAGAAACTATATACTAGTTTATCAATCAAGATTATGTCATAAGGACTTTGCTCTAATTCAAGAACATGACTATATTGATAAGTAGAGAACAAGAACAAGATGAAGAACTCTAAATTGATCATACCGAATAGCTCCAAAATGTCTTGCTCTCCTTTATTAATCCTTGCCAAACTCCTCCTAAGTACAAACTAAGAAGAAGAAGAAAAAGAAGAAGAAGAAAGAAGAAGAAGAAAGGGGGAAGAAGAAGAAGAAGAAGAGAGAGGCTACATTGTGTGGTGTGTGTTACAATGGTGGGAGATGGCCTCCTTTTATAGGCGAGAGGAGAGGGGCTCATTGGAAAATGTCCCTCCCCATATGGAAGGAGCCAAAACCGACCTGGGAACACCTTCCTAATTTGCTAAACCGACCAACCAACGTCGGCAACGCCGGTTTTGGAAGGTAACAAACCGCCTCGCCAAACCTGGGCCTGAACCGCCTCAGGATGGGTGCGAGCGCACCAGGTGGTGCGCGCGCACCGTCTGGGCTTCCTGGCCTGGCTTGGCATAATGTTGGGCGTGTTTGGGCTTGAAAAGTTGTGTGGCGATGTTTGCTCGCCCCGCCTCTGTGTTTGGTCCATTTCTCCCTTGGGCTTGGTATTCTCTAGGAATGCGCTTTCCAAGGAGGCGCCTTTTGGTGTATTTTCCACTTGTTTCTTATATAAATCTGCACAATAATAATTTGGACACTACAAGTGGAAATATGTAAATAATAAATGTATATGTGTGTAGTACGGTATAGTTTCACCCCCTTATTGGTAGAATGTTGACGTTAAAAATGTGTCGTTAGTGACCGTCAACAAACTCCCCCAAGCTTACCCTTTGCGCGTCCTCGAGCAAAAAGATAAGTACTTGGTTGTTGATCAGGAGTTGCTACTATGCCGATTATGTTTTTCAAGTGCCAGGGTTATAATAAGATTTTCTACTAGAGTTTGAATAAAATGGCTTACCTTTGCTCACCCTTTATTACCTTTCATCGTAGCGGGGCTTTTTAGCTTTTCTCAAAGCCTTGGGCGGTTGCCGGATAGAACGGTTATAAATGAAAATACTTTTCATTCATCCTTTTTGATCAACTTTCTCATCCGGGATTTATTTATTTAAGTTCTATTCTGTTTTTTTGAGAAAGTATGGGCTTTATTGCTATATATATTTTTTTTTTGAGAGGTGGGCTCGCTTTCGCCCTAGACTTTTGTCTTTTATTTCCTCTCTTTTTTTTTTTTTTGTGGAGATGTGGGCTCTACTCGCCCTCGGACACATGTCCATTTTTCATCTCTCTTTTTTTTTTTTTAGCATAGCCCATATCATTTCCCTTTTCTTTCAAATTAGATTCCCGGATGTCAAGTTTCTCTTTTGGGCCGAAATCATAGCAAATCCATTTGTACCATATCATACTTGGCAACAACTTAGACTAGATAAAGCCTATGCAACCCACATGAATCGGGGGTTTTTTTTTTTTCAGGATGAGTTTTTAGACTTAGCCACTAAACCCAAACTTTAGAGAAATTCGAATTATAAACTAGGCACGAGGCAAAACATAAGACAGAGCAACTATTCATCATTTCAAACGGGGGTAGAACTAAACATTTCTACAACACATATATATGGAGTGGAAAAAATCTCCTCTCTCTCTTTCTTTTTTTTCCCTCTTTTTTTATTATTATTTTTTTTTTTATTCTCATACCTCATCATTCATATAAGATAAGAAAATAACCGAATGGAATGTGAGATCTGAGTTACCTTAAGTGGGGAGTCCTCCCCAAGCTAGCTTTTGACTTAC
The DNA here is from genome assembly GCA_015847255.1 of Hyparrhenia diplandra. Classification (NCBI taxonomy): domain Eukaryota; kingdom Viridiplantae; phylum Streptophyta; class Magnoliopsida; order Poales; family Poaceae; genus Hyparrhenia; species Hyparrhenia diplandra. The sequence goes on along the minus strand of JADLZK010011447.1, from coordinate 132,390 downwards.
CTTCGGTTTATGAGCGTTGCTAGCTTGCGAACGCTATAAATGGATCTTTTGATTAACATCGTCTTTTGAGCGTGCGGGGAGACTCCCCAAGCTTGTCTTGTGATGATCTTGGAAGAGCGGGACAACCTCTCTCTTGGGGTTTCAAAGGTTTTTTTTATTTATTTATTTTTATTTTAGCATTATCATTTTTTTTTGTTCACCAAACAACCCCGATCTCCATTGTCATCTCTTGGACTTACCCTCATAATGTTGATAAATTCTGGGGGGTTAGTCCATATGGTCGACCAAATTCTACACTAGCGACTCGATTCAATAATCAAACTCGACTCCATGTCTAATCGATTAGGGTAGACTTTTTTGACCTAAGCACCATGCTTAATTCAAAACACCTATGGAAGTATGATCATTCGAATAACCAAAACTTCCAAACCAAAACATGCCAATATAGAAAAAGGGCGCATGAAATGAAAGCAAGATTCATCCAATGGAGATAAAAGGCATTGCAAAGGCGAACAAAATGATTATAGTTTTTTTATGAGTTTTTTTACAATGCTTGGAGAAGCATTCATGCGGCGTTGAAAAATAATTGATGTGTCTATGAATAGTGGGCCCGTTATGAAGCGTTGAGAAGTGTTAATCTTGAGGCGTTGGGAAGCGTTAGGATGTGTCTATGGGCCGGTGGGCCCTTTCTGGCCGTAGCGTTTCCCAACGCTTCGAAATTGAGGTGAGTGGTAATTGCATTTTTGTAGTTTTTTTTTTTAACGAAGGGTATAAACGTACATTCATATTTGTAACATGTCATGACATAATTCAATCAAGTAATATAGTTTGATGTATTTTATTTCAACTAGGGTTTGGGTTCGTTGGTTCTCGTCTCTGTCTCTGTCGCCCCCGCCGTCAATCCGTCTGCCGCCATCATCGCCGCCGCCGTGCTACAGGGAGCCACCGCCGCCGGTGGGAGGGACGGGCTGTCCGCGCCGGCGAGATCTCTGCGCTCCTCGCATTGAAGGTGGCCGGCTGCAGGAGAGGAGATGTGTGATCACGACATCCGGGCGTGCATTCGCGGCTGCTGCGGCGGCGGCCGTCCCCGGTGTCGAAGGGCGCGGGTGGCGAGGTGCGCTCGTTCGCGGACGCGGCTGGCCGGTGTGCTTCGCTGTCCCCGCCATCCGTCAGCCGCCATCGGTGACGGCACCCTCCGTGCTACAGGGAGCCGACGCCAGGGAGCGCGAGATGCGGGATTTGGGGGCCTCCTCTCCAAGCTCAACTGGATTTGGGCTGGACCTGGTCGTCAACAGCCTGTACGCGCCCGCCGCCGCGAGTTACCCTGTGTCGGATGCCCCGTCCATATCGGCGGCGGCCGGACCATCGACGATCGAGCCGTGCCTCAACGTATGTACTCCTAGATGCGAATCAGTTGCCCTTTTTGTCTGCTGGTACCTCCCGTTCTGAAGCCTGAACTGAGCTGAACTGAGTCCCTTGTGCTTTCTGCAGGTGAATTGAAGTGCTGCCTGGGACATTGGCGCCCAGTTTATGTTCAGCAGATTTGATGCCCAATTTCAGTCAGTAGATAGTGAGTAGCTCCTTCATGAAGTTACTTTGCCCCATGTGAAAAGAAAAACACAGTAGTGGTTAGGTCAGGGTAAAATAACCCCTACCTGAACATGTTTAAAGTTTAGAGTTCATAATAGTCGTACATGCCATCACAGAATTCTCAAAATGGAAATGTAAGAATTAATCCTCATTGCAGGAGTTTTAACCATGGCGAAATTTGTGTCGGAAGATTCTTTATTCACAGCTTATCCTGTTCTTTTTTCATAGTTTACACATGTTGATGAAACATTTATAAGTTGTGGAAAGGAGAAGTTGGCTGTGTAGATTACAAGCAGTGACAAGCACAAGTGAATGTAGACAGTTTGCCGGCCATGTAGATTACAGTGAACATGAGGAGGCTTAGTGTTGTAGTTTCATACAAGCCACGCTGCCGTCGGAGTAGTGCACCTGTGGAAAGGAGAAGTTGGCTATGTTGTTTAGATAATAAAGCTTATGCTGCTGAACTTGCAAACACTGCGCTATGTCTTAATTCAGAAAGTCATTTTCTCCAGGCTGTTAGACGGGAAGAGGAACTGGAGTTGTATGAGGACTTGGTTCTTGAGTTGGTCAGACTTACCAACAATTTGAGTTCTTCGATTCATGCAACGGGTTGCCCATAATGTTGCTGCTTAGAGAAATTATTCTCAGGAAGAATTTTTTAATGCCCTTAGAATTGTACATGTTGATACCCAGTTGACACCCAGGAGTGGATTCATTTGTTTTTAGTAGCACTAGGGATGTTTACTGGTAAAACAAGTTGCTGATGATGAATATAAACCAGATTTATTTTACTTCAGATTATGATATACTCTGCTGTTATGGAACGAAGGATGCTTTTGTTTTTTAGTTGTATGAGGCGGCGCACCATGGCGGATTAGGCGGGACGGTGCCGACGAGATCTCCGCGCTCCTCGCGACGATGGCGGCCGGCTACAGGAGAGGAACCTGCTAATTATGTAATGTGAACCTGCTAATTATGTAATTTGTTTGAAAATAGCTAGTCTGGGCATTTAAGCTGTCCGTGATGGAACCTGCTAATTATGCAATGTGTTGGCCTGAACATATGTAATATGTAAAGATGGCAACTACCATGCATGTGTATATATGTCTCGAATGGAGTAAGTTAAATTTGGCACAGGTGCACATGTGTACTGTACATCGGGGGCCACATGATACGCATTGTGATCCGTCTTTAGCACACTTCTCAATGCACACTGCTTTGCTGGAAGTGTCTTGCAAGACGGATCACAATGCGATCCCGTGGTCCACGGTGTGTGCATGTGCACCTAGTGCAAAAAAAAACGCGTCCGTCTGGAATGGTGGAATGTAACCTGTTCATGAAATCTGTTATCTATGGCTGTCTGAATAAATGAGGAAATGAACATCTTTGCTACTATATTATGATAGCATTCCAGGCTGTATTTTGTTTGTAATAAGTAATCAATCAAGCTAAAAACTAATCTTCTGATGTATTCAGGTGCTCATCAACTGCCGCAACAACAGGAAGCTACTTGGTTGGGCTGATTTCACATGGCAGTATCTCTTCCAGGCTGCCTCTTTGCATGTACTCGTACACTAACAGAAGATCATCATTCTGAAGCAGAATCCAACGAGGGATGTCACATTCTTGTGGCTAAGAGAACTGACGATCTCAATCTCGAACAGTCTGACACAAACTTCAGTACCTCATCAGAATACTTCAGGATTTCACTGCTAGCTCCCTGCCATTTGCAAATAGCATCTGTAAACTCGACTAGTGCATACCTGGTGAGAAATCAGAGGTGATCTTTGCAAGCTCACTACAACTGAATGAAGAATAAATGGATGAGAATTTCTCTTTGAGCAAGGTCAGTTCCTCTGCAGTGTCCTTCTCCAATTCTTCAATCACTACACAAGACTTCCTGAATTGCTCCTCGATGGATTAGAGACTTAACTGAATGCGAGTGAGGGACAGCTAAGAAGACCTGGACGAGGACAGCTAAGAGGACATGGATGACGCTGGCAACCCTTGAGGCAGACCTCATGGCGAGTTCGACAGACCTCAAGTGTTCCAATGAGAAAAGGTCTGGATTCACCTTTTCATCCTATGTGCTGTAGTGACAGGCCAGATGCCCTCGACAGACAACTTTATGTAGTAGGCTGGGTGTGTGGCACTAGACTCCAATCTTGTGTACGCAGCCTGGTAGCCGATGATTGTAATCCAATTTTTCCTTGTTGAATGAAATCTGAGTGTGTTGCAGTTCGTTCTATAGCATGTGTGCATGACAGGAGGAACTACAGGCCTACCTGAAAATACTGACAAATTTGTACCTTCACCCTGAATTCAGAAATAATACAAATTTATTGGTAACATTATACTTTGGTATGCCACGACCAAATAGTTGAATCAGCCTACAAGATATCTTATGTAACAGGTTGTTTGCGTACAAGCAATCATCAATTTAGATGCTTACTAACTGTGCTTTCTCTCAGTAAGAACGAAAATACAGTTTACATAATCCTGACAACCAATTGCATTTCATCCAAATACTCCATCACATCAGAACATGAAACAAGCTCATTTAACAGTGTCGACTTAGCTCCACATCATGAGATTGCATTTCATCCACATGCTTCGTTACATCAGAATATGAAACAAGATCATTTTACATAGTGTCGACTTGGCTCCATACATCATGAGATGAAACAAATTCAAATGGCAACTCAACTACTTATTAGGCCGAGTTATAGTGGTTCACAGAAGAGCAACTAACGAACTAACTAGCATGCGCTACTTGCATTCGTACATGACCAAAAGAGAACTCCCACATTATCATGCACTTCAAGTTTTGTCGGATGGCCCTATCTTTAGCTTGTACTTCTTTGGTGATGCCATCACGCTATCCTCCTCAACTCCATCATACGACTTCTGCGCATAGCAAAACATGTTGTATTTGGCAGCTTTCTTAGCACCATCAATCATGTTTTTGAGTAGCAACATGTGTGCACGTTCATCATCTTCATCGATAGGACTGGACAGTTCTAAGTTGGCAATGTCATCAGGATTCTACAATAAAAATTATGGTTACGACTGAACATATCACTTACAAACAATAAAACAGAGCAGTCAATTGCCACAGAATAATCATCAGTATGTATTGTTGGTCTAGAACAAGCAAGATACATAAGTAGTCAGTGATATACTCGCATTGCAGATTCTATTTTTACTTCCATCTTTTGCAGGGGCGGCCAAGGTCTGGGAGGGTTCCCATGTTTACACTACCATATTTTATAACAGATGGCAATTAAAGGAACATTTCTTCAGTAATGTTATTAAAATCTTGGCAGTCTTTTTTTTTTTAAAACAAAGCTCTGATCTATTGCTTGTATTTGCAATGAATCAACCTCTGTGTGCCCCTGCTAATATTTATGACGCATAAATTTTTTCGAAATTCAGTTTTCCCATTAAAAAACCCACGGTCCTCGATCTCCACAGCAAGGCCCTATCCTCTCCTCGATGAGGGACTGCCACAAAGAAATAGAAGAGGTCCTCGATGATGAAGTGCTACAGGAAATTGAAGAAAAGTACAGGGTCAACTTACGTGGAACCGAGGGGAGCAGATGCGCAGCAAACAAATTCTGCTGAACCGATGAGGAGACCGAGATCCACCGCAGTAGCGTCCTCGGCCCGCGTTGCCGCCTTCCGTCGGTGTGCCAGATCCTCCACTACCATGTCCTCGATTGATGCCCCCGCGTCCTCAGCTTGATACCACCTCCTAACCATCCCAGAGGGCCCTAGGTGAGGAGAGAGAGGATCGTGGTAGGAGAAGGATCTGTGCGGTGGAGGGAAGAAGTCGGTGGCAAGGGTTGGCGGCGTGGCTTGGCGTGGCAGCAATTTGGGGAGAGATACGGAAGGGAGAAGACCAGAAAAGAGAGCACGCAACGGTGATTTGGGATTTCAGGGCAAAACTAGGAAGGGAGGACACGCTACACTTTGTTGGGCCTGCTTAGGCCAGGGGCTTTGCTGGGCTCTCCCTATGCGGTTTGAGACCTGGTGAGGCCTAGCCCATGGCAGGCCCATACTGTGCTAACTTTTTATTTTTAATTTTTTTTTTTTTTAATTTTTTTTAAAAAAATCAAAATTTAAACTGCATTTATATTGTTTAAAACATACATGAACTTGCTGCTGGGACAAATGAGTTCATTGCAATATTTGTATTAGCAACTTAAGTGGCATGTCACCTATCATATCCCACTAGTATGTACATATTGTGTGTGTGCAGATAGTGCCGCGTCATGACCAGCAACTTGATACATAGTCCGGTCCTATCGAGTGCCATGTCATATGCTACCGAATGTTGAATCATGTCCAACTAGTAACTATTGTTGTCATAATCCATTAAGTTCACACGTTGGGCTTAATCTAGAGTGTTAACGTCGGGGTCCGGCCGCCCCACGATGACTTATTAAAAAGAGCACTAAAACTCCTTATTCACTTGCAAATCACTCTTAGAATAGAGAATCAATACATATTTGACCCCGTCACTTGGTTCTTGACCCCAGTATGGTAATATCCTAATTCACCATCGTTACCATGTCTCACTAGTTAGTAGGTACATGTCATGGTGTTGTACTAAGCGTGCCACATTATGACCATCAACTTGATACGTAGTCTCGTCTTATCGAGTGCCAGTTCATATGCCACCAAGTGCCAAGTCATATGTCATCAATTGTTAATCATGTATCGCGTATTAGATCTGTTAGTCCACTCCGACAACGCGTATGCAATATGTGCCAACACCCTAAAGGGGCTCTATAAAAAAAATTGAGCCACCACTATATCTAAAAATCATAAAAAAAAATTGCTAAAAAAATCGTTTTTTTTAAAAAAATAAAACACGCCTTGGCTTTGTGGCCACTTGAGCTTGAACCCTTAACCTCTTAAACCACGTATTCACCTCATAACCACTCCACATGCATAGATGTTTATACCCTTTTGAGATATTCGATTCACGTCTTAAATTCACCTCATAACCACTCCACATGCACAGATATTTTTGTATAACAACTTAGATGATGGACACTTTGTTCCTTGTAAACAAGGCTCAGTTTAAGGGAGATTCAAAGTACCGGAGATCAGTTCCTTAATAAGGCACACAGTTTAACGAGATTCGATTCATATACGACAAGTACTTATATTATTGTTTTAGAATTTAATGTATTTCTAGAAATTCGAAGTACTTATATCATTTTTATTTTTATTTTTATTTTAGAATTTTAATGTGTTCCTAGAAATTTCATAAAGATTTGCGTAGTACAGCTGGTTTCGCGGGCATCAAAGAAATTTGAAAAGATTTGAATTAGAAACATACTACATGACAAACAACATTCATGTTATTTCATAGATTTGAAACATACTACATGACAAACAACATTCATATAGACCATTGACTCCATCTCTCCCCATCTGTCTAAGCGAGGTGGAACTAAGACTGAGAAAGCGCGGGCGCTTGCAACGTGTGTTCGCTGCTGCGCAGCCTACCATGGTGAGCAGCCATCGGGCCAAGTGGGCTGTTAGCCCAAGCGTAGGGAGAGGAGGGAGAGGTAGCCCAAAATAGGTTTTGTATTTTTTTTTGCAACTTTTAAAATTCCCAGAAAATCAGGGTGATTTGAAGTGATTGGACTTGAATCCCAGAAATTCCCATAAAATTTTTAGTGCAAGGTTAAAAATAGTTTTAAGACGTTCTACACTGATCGGAGATAAAAATGTGGATATGTGATCTGGCGCTCTATTTTCCTCCTTCGGGCCGAAGCAAAAGCGAAGTGGCCCGACCATCCCTCTTACGTCTTGAGAATACTTAATGTCAAAAGAAAACAGCGCTAGTCTACTAACAAATACACTTGAATAGCATAATGGTTAGCCCCCTTGTGTTTAATCCATAATGAGTCCGAGGTTCAAAACCTATAAGAGCCATTTTTTGGTTTTACAATATTTTTGGTTATTTCTTCCTATTTAAACTTTCTCTATATTTTTTTTGCCATTTTTACTTTGTTTTACTTTAAATGCATGGGTACGACCATGTCATTATAATTTTAGAAGATTTGAACCATGTTGAACTATATATCCATCACAACCATGAACATCTCTCACTTAGTCACATGTCTCTATGTGACACATGTTCATGGTTGTGAAGGAAGCCAGATCACCCCATTCTCTAAATCATTTGAAATTTTTATGTCGTCATCATACACCAAAATGAGTTGGCCATGCAAGTTTTTTTTAGATTTTACTCACTGAGTTAAGATATTTTAACATTTTTCCTTCATTTTACCATCAAATAATTACAATAATAGATAAACTTGGTCAGAAAATTGTACAAACTGCCCACAACATCATAGTTTGTCTCTATTACCATGCCATTAATTTTTCAAATGATTTAGACAAAGTGACACTACGCATCTATCACAACCATGAACTTATCTCACTTAGTCGCATGTCTCTATGTGAGACATGTTCATGGTTGTGAAGGATGTATCACCACATTCTCTAAATTATTTAAATTTTTATGTCATGATTATACACCAAAATGAGTTGTCCATGCAAGTTTTTAGATTTTTCTCACCGGGTTAGGGTATTTTAATATTTTTCTTCAATTTACCATCAAATAATTACAATAATAGGTAAACTTGGTCAGAAAATTGTACAAATGAACACAACATCATAGTTTGTCTCCATTAACATACCATTAATTTTTTCAAATGATTTGGACAAAGTGACACTATGCATTCATCACAACCATGAACCTCTCTCATTTAGTCATATGACTCTATGTGACACATGTTTATGATTGTGAAGGATTGTAGCACTACATTCTCATATGACTATATTATATGGTTATCAAAAACAAATTTTACAATCCGGCAAAAAAAAATGATAAGAATAAAGCACACAAAAAAAAGGAATAAAGAAAAAAATTGTTGGCAAAACAAAAAAAACATAACTCCCATACGAATCGAACTTGAGAGCTGCAGAAGAAACCTAGCGTGGTTCACCATTGTGCTATTCAAGTGTCCTTGTAAGATTTTGAGCGCTACCTTATTTGATTGGGTATGCCTTGAGTAAAATGTGTAGACAGCCTTCGTTTGGGAGCCAAGGGGACGCGAAGCACATGGCGACAGGCGATTTGGAGTCCATGGCGGCGAGCGGCGAAGACAAGCAGCGATGGCGAGGGCCTTAAAGACGGACGGAATACGGAACAGCCCAGCCCAAATCTCACAACCCTTGGCGGCCCACGTCCGCTCTCATCCAGCTTGTGGTTTCCATCCAACTAACGCACAACACTATGTTTTCTCAACAGGCTCGATCACTCCATCTCTCTCTTTTTTTTTTTTTTTTTTTTTTTTGAAAGATCCGTTACCGGCTTTCATTGATAAGCAAGAGCAAAATATTTACAAGAGAAGCTCGCCCAGCCACCCCTAATTTAAATAAGATCTACATTACATGGAAACATAATTGTCAACTGTTACAGCTTGAGAGAGCGCACACAACAATGCTTCAGTCGCCCTGTTGCCGGCTCTGGACCAAAGCCTAGCTTCCTCTTGGATTGCTGACTACAGCTTCCACTGACCTTGATGATTTGTTGAAAACCCTACTATTTCGCTCCTTCCATAGTTCCCAAACATTTTTTTTTGAGCATCCCATAGTTCCCAAACATAACCACTGAGCGAATGCCATTCTTTAGCTGGTGTTGACCCGAGTTTGCCAGGCTCCACCTCCTCTTCAACTACGAATACAAAGATCCAAATCTGCAGAATCAGCTTGGCCGAGTGGCCTTCCTGACTCCTGACGAAGGCCAGCTCTACTGTACTGTACTAATATACTGTACTATACTATATAAATACATACTACACATGAGCATGCTCTCTCCTTCTGAACTAAAAGGTCAGAGATCCAGCGTCCAACCCGAGGTTTAACGAGCTCCAACTCAAAGCCATCCTGTCAAGCCATTCCAGCCCAAGGCAACACAGTGAGGCAGTGAGCCTTGCTCCACCATCACCCATCTATGATCCGGCCGGTTAGATTCTGCAAAGACACGACGACGCCTAGCCGATCTGGTTCCTACAGCCTTCTTGTTGACAGCAGGCATGGGTGTCCGCAGCATTGGCTGCACCTGCACGAACCAAAAGTTTGGCGAATTGTCACACAATGCTTCTTTTTTCAGAAACACTGTCTACATGCCATTAGTGAGATGACAATGAATCGGATCATTGCACATCAACTTGGAGCTTGAGAGTCTGCAGCCTGCTGCTCCTGCATTTGCTGGCACACCAAACTCCTCTCCGGATGCAGTGGGCTCTGGTTCAGGAAGTTGTTGCTCGCCTTCCAGTCTGCCTCAAGGGTGGCCTCCAGGTCGCTATCCCTCATCTCCAGATTGTCTGGATGAATAAAAAGTTCAGCTTCTTGTCAGATATTGACTGCAGATAATGGTGAATCATCAATGGATTCCTAATTCCATAGCTTCAAGCAAGCTTTACAGAAATAACAAGTATCTGACAAAACCCTGAGCAATGGATTCAAGAAAACCTTTTTGGCTACTTTCATCATTCCCGCCCTTAAAAATTCAGCCACCTTGATAAATCAATGGCAGTCTGCTTAGGATCTTCATCTGTTGCCATGCCATGCTCACCATAAGCTTCTTGCTCAATTTCCTTCACCTGTGTAACAATCAATGATAATTCTCAAAAATAAGGTCTTCTATGCAGCAACATGTTGTGTATACCCATTTCTTTCTCAAATCAATCACTGTAAACAAAGTGCATGGAAACTATTAGGACCAAGTTTTGCTAGCCAGTGAACCGTACTGACCAATTGGGACCAAACCATCAGGAGCACTGCAGATCTAACTCATATGGCAAATTCAGAGATGTGAAAAAATCCATCATTCATGATCACTAAAGCAGAAGATGACTAAAATATCAATATGCTTGACTGAAATTCTTAATCTGACAATTTTAGTTACCTTTGGCAAATCATATATCCAAAATATCCTCAGGGAGCATTTTTTCCTACAAATCAAGAGCAATTTCGAATCTTTTCTGATACTGCTAACTCAGAGGTCCCAATAGGAGCGCACAATAATGGGCTGCTTATGTCCAAAAAAAAAAAATGGAATAATAATTGGGGTGCACTTGTTTCATACTATATGCTGCCTTTTCAAACAGAAAAAAGAATATGTAAGCAAGTACAGAAAAAAGATGGTGCCTTTCAAATAAGTTGACACAAGTATGAGCAAGATGAACTACTAAACTCAGCTTTAAAATACCTGCCCACCGTCTCTACGGTATTGAGATACTAGTATGAACAAGCTGGTACAGCAAGCACTCACAACAATTTAAGAAATTGCAGTCAATGGCAGTGCCATATCTAGGACTCTAGAATGGGGCACGATCTGTATTATGCACTCTGAAGCACAGTAGCAGGCCTATGTGTACATCTTTAGGAACAAAAAACTATCATCTCAATGGTAGTTGGAAGAATGACGTTGTTTCAGTGGGGTAGCTGCCCTTGTTCGCCATAATGACAACCAAATAGGTATGCACATATAGTTTGTGAATGCATATAATAGGGTCTCTATATTCTAGAGTTCACTGAACATGTTTGGGTCAAGATTTTCAAAGGAATAAAATATTCTACTACATACAGAAAGCATGCTTATTCTACAAACATCAGTGATGTTTCAACTAGCACATTTAAGCTATGTACAGGAGCATCAATACAAGTTCAAGTGGCACAAAACGAGATTTCCTTACCGCAATGTCTTCCGGCAGCGCGAAAAGGATTCGGCTGTATTTCCTCCATCCGATTCGCTAGGCGGGCGCCGCCTTGTGCCAGGGAGGAAATGAGAGGAAAATTCAAGTATAGTAAAAGGGCTCATTCTCTAATAATACATTTCAATGCCTCAAAAAACCTGAGAATTCAGAGCAACACATCCAGCAGCTACCGTTGGGAGGATCTCAAGTATGGAAATGGGGTTGCTTTGCTGTACAGTAACTAAATATGTTAATTTTCAGAAGTACATCAGTAAGCAGACTTCAAACAGAGCTGCCCCAAAAAGTCATCAAGAAGAATTCAATAAATTGAAGAGACCAAGCTTCTGCAATGATTTTATGAACTACAGAATACCAATTTATAACAAAAGAAACAATTTACTCCTAATTCCATGAAAACAGGAAAGAATCCTACAGTTTCGATGACTAGGGAAGTTCTAATAACTTTCTCCTTATATTCAGATTGAAAGCAATTGTAGACATTCCCATTAACTACAGAGCATGAAAATGGTAACGTACAATGAGCAAGGGACGCCGGCCTTCAGATTGAGGGATCATTCTCAGAATTCAGGCGAAGGGAGCTCATTATAGCAACAGCTTACTACACGTGTAAAGTAACAGCTTGAAGCCATATCACACTTTTGTTTGTCACAGTGCTTACGAGTTTTCAGTTACAACTAGCTGGTTTGATTTTCAAAAAGCTGGCTCATAACTCATAAGTATTCCCATTGGCAAGTAACTGAACTACGGAAAGGAACATCATTAAGGTTGAAACTCAATGATATTTTTAGGCAATCTCCACTTGAGATAATTAAAATTATTGAGTACTCCACCTTATAGCTGCAATCAATATAACCAACATGCAATTTCCTGATATCAAGTGAATTACTAAAATAGGTACAAGATTATCAAAGTGGTACTGCACTAGCAACCTCAATTCAGATTCAGTCACAACCAAATGGAAGGCTCTGCAACCATAGTTAAATTTTACTAGTTCAAATTTCTGTCAGCTGCTGAACTTAGGCATTAATACATCCATCAACATGAATACATATGTTCAATGGAGCTATTTGCAGCTATTGATTGGATTATGTCGACAACTTAGGCATGTGTGTGCATGTCCATGGCAGTTTTAAATTGCATAAAAAAATCAGAGTGAAGCATCCACTCATGGGATTGAGTTGACGGGGAATTGTACGCAGCAAAGTTGCGTCCAGGTAGAGGATACACTCACCTTGGCGGGATGGCTTGATCTGCACAGAGGAGTCAGTATTGCTCGCGTGCGGCTCGCCGCTACCGCAAGATACGCCCGGCAGCGGTGGGGAACGCCGGAACAGGTGACAGAGTTCACAGCTGCCTGAAGTGGCGCTGTTGGCTGGGTGGCGCACCGCTGCCTTGGGGACTTGTCGCTTGGGGTGCCGCCGTCGATTGGGGGCGAGGGGACTGGGACGAGGACAGGACCGCCGGAGAGAAGCCGTGCGAGGGTGGCGGACGACCAGGACGGCTGCGGGCCAGGGAGACGGCGGCGCCGACAGCTAGGGCCAGAGAGATGGCCGCGCCGGCCGGGGAGACGGCGGCGCCGGCGGCTGGGGCGAGGAGACGGAGGCGCCGGCGGCAGGGGCGTGGCCGCGAGGGAGACGGCGGCGCTGTGGGCTTGGGCGCGGCCGCGAGGGAGAGCGGTGTCGGGGTGCTTCGATCGGCGTGGGGGTCGGGCCGTCGTGGGGGTGGGGTTGGGGTCTGTTTCAGATCCGCAATGACCAAAATACCCTTGGACGAATAAAAAATAACACACATGATTATTTTTGAGACGACGTTGGGAAGCGTTAGGAAGCGTTACGAAGCGTTTTCAAGCATTGTAAAAGGGCTTTTTTTTATATATATATACTAAAAATTTATTTAGAAAATATGTTTTATTGAGGAAAATATTTTTTCTTAGTTTTTTTTTCATAGAAGAATTTATTTTATTTATAAAGATTTTTATTTTAGTTTTTTCGAAAAAAATTTACTTATAGATTTTTGTGTAGTAAATATTTTTTTGTTTATTTTGATAATAAAATATCTTATAAAACACACATTTTTTTTTTTGAAGGTAATGGACAGAGGATGAGAGTGTAGGTTTCTCATTACCTTGTTAGGGTCCTCCCCCAAGCTAGCTCAATGCTCATCGGATGGGGGTTGTACCCCGTGCTTTTTGGTCTTTTCTGCATGGTTAGTATATGGTAGATTCGCGAGTGGACTTACCATCCTTCGTGATTACCAAATTTTGAAACATATGCGGGGAAGGAGCAAAAAGAGCGAAATTGTGTTGTTTTATTTATTTAATTTTTTTTTATTTTATTTGATAATTTTATTATCAAGGGAGGACAGAAAAAACTTCACCAAACTTTTCAAACTCAAACAAGGCTAAGATAAAAAATGCAATGTAGGTCTAGCCTTGACTTATCTCTATCATAAAATAATTCAAATGTTTATGATGTCGCCTTTCGGGTTCAAGTAATCAAATTTCAACACCATGTCAACATTTGATTAAAGAAGGTCTTTTTAACCCAAGCACCATGCTTGATTTAAAAGACCAATGGATGTATCACACTCTAGAATGAAAATACATCCAAACCCAAGGCGTATTTCATAAACAAAGAAAAACATGGACTTTTTATGGAGATAAGTATGAGTAAAAAGAATTGGTGAATTATTACCTTTGCGTACACGAGTGTGTGTACCAACCGCGCATGAAGGCAAGATGTTGAAAATTCTGCGGTGGTAGCTTGACGATCCATCTCAAAGGGCCACAAGGCTTAGGTGATACACACAGATAGTGTATATGGACCATGGGCCTTAGTGGTCACATAGGTGTAAAGGAGAGGACATTCCTCCTTTCCTTTACCTTTTCTTTTTTTACTCTCTTTTTTTTTTTTTTTCTTTTGGACCTTTGCATATCCGAAGTGTACTTGGCCGGCAGCTTGAGGATAGAGTTCATAATTGCTGCATCGGTAGCGTGATGATCTTGATTTGGTAATGACTTCCTCACACCGGAGTAGAGGGAGGCAGACCAAACTCACCCAGGTGCAACAACGGTCTTGGGAGAGAAAGATCCCTTCTTGCTTACATGGGAGCAATGCCGGGGAGTCAGGTGCCTTTATGGAGCCAACCTGCTCCTCTCTCCTCTTATTTCTTTTTTTTCTTTTTTTTTCTTTATATATATATTTTTTTCAACTCCTTTTTTTTCTTTTTCCCTTTATAGCAAGGCGAGGCTAATCTCTTATTTATCTCTCTTTTTTTTTCCTCTTTTTTTTTCTTCTTTTTTTTTTTTACTCGAGCTCTTTTTTTTTTATAATCCCCTTGGTGCACTTGGAACTTGATATTCTCACCATCTTCCCTCACACACTTGGACTTTCGTGAAAAAGTCAAGTGTGCAAAGTCGTGGTCTCCTTTTTTGAGGGTGTTCCTTAAGCCTAAGAGCATCAAAAAGTTTTCTTGTTGATGTAGCCTCCATGTTTTCAAGCGTCGCGTGCCCCTTTGTTTTCTTAGTCTCCACCAAATGGTTAGTGACAAGAATACCCGAAGGTGCATACTAACTTGATAACAAGTCCTTGCTTTTTATTTATAAGATTTTTTTTTTTTTTATAAGTGAATTTTTTTAGATAAACCTAAGATGAACAAAAGATCACTACACAAGCATATTATCGAAACATGTCCTAATAGATCATCCCTTTAACCAACGCCTTCCCCGAATCCGGCGCCGAAAATGCTTGTTGCATTTCTTAAGCCGCAATCACTAGAAACAGGTTTAGAACCCATCTCTAATAACGGCGCGAGAAATGCGTCGTTGACATTCCCAAGTGAAACCACCGTGTCGGTGATCTCGAACGGGATTATCAACGGTGATAGATCTTGCCAAACAAGATATTCATCCGCAAAGCGCCGCGGATCTATCATTGTAGCATTTCACCCTAAGTATTCGTGGTATCGTTATTTATATTTTCCCAAAGGAAGGCATGGTGTAAAAGTCTCTAATTCGGACATGGTCAAGATAACACGAATGTATAATAGACCAATGTTCATAAAAAGGGATAAAATAAGATAGGTAAATATGATAACTTGACACACACACTCAAGCCAATCTCAAGGATAAAAGTAAAAGAAAGAATAAAAGAATAAATCTAACATGGAGTAGGCATATCCTAGATAGTCATGTTAAGATAGCGAGATACACACATGTTTTACTATTAGAGATTCTAGTTCAAGAAAGCCAAGGTCTCTGCCGAATTACTTCGACCACCGCCCACGCCCAAAGGACGACGGTGTCCGGCAATTGCAATCGCGCCACACCCGAACGTGGGGGATTACAAGGGGACGGACAAGGTCGTCACAACCCAGCCGCGTACCCCCTCAACCGTGGGATGCGCCACAAAAGATAGAAAACCCTTAGTCTAGACACCACGCGTCTACACTAGTGATTATTACTGCGGGCGTGTATACAAGGCTTACCCGTCCCCGGTCCTTCTACGAGCACCGCCCGAAGGAACGACTATCAATCCCAACCCAATATCAACCAAGTCTAACTCTAGGTAGAACTCATCATATCGATCTAGCTCTTGGTCTAAACATGTATGTATGATAAATTAAGCACGATGTTCCATAAGACAAGATCATGATATAGAAACTATATACTAGTTCATCAATCAAGATTATGTCATAAGGACTTTGCTCTAATTCAAGAACATGACTATATTGATAAGTAGAGAACAAGAACAAGATGAAGAACTCTAAATTGATCATACCGAATAGCTCCAAAATGTCTTGCTCTCCTTTATTAATCCTTGCCAAACTCCTTCTAAGTACAAACTAAGAAGAAGAAGAAAAAGAAGAAGAAGAAAGAAGAAGAAGAAGAAAGGGGAAGAAGAAGAAGAAGAGAGAGGCTACATTGTGTGGTGTGTGTTATAATGGTGGGAGATGGCCTCCTTTTATAGGTAGAGGAGAGGGGGCTCATTGGAAAATGTCCCTCCTCATATGGAAGGAGCCAAAACCGACACAAGGAACACCTTCCTAATTTGCTAAACCGACCAACCAACGTCGACAACGCCGTTTTGGAAGGTAACAAACCGCCTCGCCAAACACGGGCCTCGAACCGCCTCAGGATGGGTGCGGCGCACCAGTGGTGCGCCAAGCACCTGTCTGAGGCTTCTGTTCGGGCCGGCCTTGGCAAAGCGGGCGTGTTTGGGCTTGAAAAGTTGTGTGGCGATGTTTGCTCGGCCCGCCTCTGCGTGTTTGGTCCATTTCTCCCTTGGGCTTGGTATTCTCTAGGAATGCGCTTTCCGGGGAGGCCTTTTGGTGTATTTTCCACTTGTTTCTTATATAAATCTGCACAATAATAATTTGGACACTACAAGTGGAAATATGTCAATAATAAATGTATATGTGTGTAGTACTGCGGTATAGTTTCACCCCCTTATTGGTAGAATGTTGACGTTAAAAATGTGTCGTTAGTGACCCAGTCAACAACGGCGATGGCAACCAAGTCTCGGACAAAGTGCAAGTCGATCTCCACATGCTTCGTCCCGGGCGTGATGCTGAAAACGGGGTTGGTGGAGAGGTAGACGGCCCGACATTGTCGCGATAGACAAGGGTGGTCTTGGTCACGGATCAAAGCTCGGCCAAGAGTCGAAAGCGGGGGCGCCTCCGCCACACCGTTAGCAATAGCCCTCCGCCTCGCCTTTGGACCGAGCGGGAGACAACCGGCTACCGCTTGACGACCGGAGACGAGGTTGCCGCCAAGGAAGACGGCATACCCGGAGGTAGAGCGGCGGGTATGGACATCCCGCCCGGTCGGCGTCGGTGTAGACGACGGGCTCGGTGGAGGAGACCGGTGAATCAAGCGGGCCGTAGTCAACAATGCCACGGACATAGTGGAGAAGGCGCTTCATCGCAGCAAGATGTGGGGCTCGTGGATCATGCATGTGAAGGCAGACTTGCTGAACTGCATACGCGATGTCAGGCCGGGTGAAGGTGAGATACCGCAACGCACCGGCCAAACTCCGCGGCCAAAGGGGATCCGCCACGGGGTCGCCTTCATCGTGAGAGAGCTTCGCCCGGTATCAACAGAGTAGCACAGGTCGGGTAAGCAGCGGTCATCCCGCCACCCGCTCGAGGATATCCGAGCATATTGTCATTTGGTGCGGGAACAACCCCGAAGGGCGAGTCTCAACAAGGACCCCGTGAAGTGGGGAAGTGGACCAAGATCCTTCATAGCAAACTCCTGCTGCAAAGAAGATATGACACGCTGAAGAAGCTGCGGATTGGAGGCTGTGAGGACAATATCATCAACATAGAGGAGCAGGCAAGCGCCCTCAGCTCCATGGCGATAGACGAGCAGAGAAGTGTCGACTTGGCCTCTCTCAAACCTCAAAGTGAGAAGGAAGGTGGCAAACCGGGAGTACCAAGCACGAGGAGCCCGCCCGGACCATATAGTGACTTGTTGAGCCGGCAAACCGGTCGGGCCGACCGGAGTCGACAAACCCCCGGTATTTCGATAAAAACCGTCTCGCACAAGGTGCCACGGGAATGCATTCTTGACATCCAGGTGATGCACTAGCCGGGAGCGAGAGAGAGCAAGTGAGAGAGGATCATGCGCCTTGTAGCAGCCTTCACCACCGGACTGAAGGTCGGCGGCCCGCCGGCCATGGCGGCACCGGCGGCGGCGGGGAAAGGTCGGGATCGGGAAAAGGGAACCTAAGCTGATACCATGCTAGAAGGGAATATGCTATCTGTATTCCTCCAAACCCTAGAAGGGTGGGCAATATAGTTCTTGTACATGGGCCTCTATTGGGCCTTGACACATATACACTAACAATATTAGTGACCCTAAACCAAGCAATGGTTCAAGAATATTTGATAAACAAACCCTATGCTACGAGATGTCTGCAAAATACAACATAACATGTTAACCCAGGCCTAGCTTGTTAAGGAAAACCACCATCTACTAGATCGCAAGTTTTTCTACGAGTAAAGCTAAAAGGAATCACATACACAAAAGACATCATCCTTGCTAGCCATATGCTTTCCCTGATACAGCTCAGTACAAACTCTCTAACCCTGAGAACTGAGGCTTGGCTTGGGTACAAAATAAATCGTCCTTGCTAGCTTTGTGCTTTTCCTGAAGCAGCTCAGCACAAACTTTGTAACCCTGAGAACTGAGGCTTGGCTTGGGTGGCTAGCCGTGAGGGGCTGAGGGTGTTCAAGAAGGGCTGAGGGTGTTCAAGAAGCCATGCGGCAATCCCTACAAGACTGCAACCTGCACGTCTCACTTTCTATTCCTCAAAATTGAAACCTGAACAAACCTGAGAATATAATAGTTCGAAAAATGCCGATTGTATTAGAAATGAGAAAAAATGGCAAACAAACCTGAGACACAGTATATACTTTATTACAAAAAATGCCTAAATTGTAGAATATCCAATTACTCTAAAGAATAAAGATAACTTAGTAATTACTCAAATCAAGAGCATATGCCATGATGAACACCATGGGTATCTTCGACAATACCTTTGGCCGCCACCATGGGTGAATGCAAGTTTTCCTGCATACTTCCTACAATAGTACTAGGTAATCTGTATGTTGGTTTATACATTGATGGTGGAAGCTAAATTTTATTGCATAGTTGCATACTTCCTACAACAGGATTAGCATTAGGTAATGTATCTCTTTGACTGGTAATGTCATGTGCAGATGGCAGTAGCAGCACCGGTCCCGCACATGAAACGCCACAAGGAACACTGCAGAGGGGACACACTCACAGCAGCCAGGGACTGTCAGCACTGATACTGCAGTGATTAGTGGCTAGGCTGGGATTTGTGTGATTAAGGAGATTAATGGCAGGCTGGAATTCAGGGAGCTAGAAATTAGGAGACTCATTACCTCCGGTAGCCTATTTATACTCTGTAATCAGCCATACAAGGGCAATAACAAGACAATTCTATCTCCCAATTCCCCTTCTGCAACAACAGGGCGTTGAGGGGTAAAACATCGCCCTGAATTCAATTCCCCAAATGCTCTAGTCTCTCTCCCCCTCGCCCCCACGCCTACTTTGCCCAACCTTCCTGGCAATGATTATCCTCCAATCCCCCAAATGAACTAAGGTTCATGACAGACAATGGCATCCAATGCTTTCCACACTATGGCTGGTATTATTTATTAATTTTAGCAAATGATATGGGTTTGGAAGCCACAAGTAAAGAAAGGAAACTAAATAAAATTGTTATAGGATAATCAGCATTGGTTGCGTATTTGCATGTTCAGAGGCTATTTTTGTAAAGGTTGAACCAGAGGAAACAAGAATACAAGATACATCAAATATATATTGAACACAAGTAAACAGATTTATCAGACTTCAACATAATTCCAAACCTTTACAACCAATTTGTACAAAAATATTGAAATGACAGGCAGCTCTCCTGTGTTGTTCGGGAAAAAAACATATTGAGATTTACCAAATAAACTTTAGATTTGTATTGTATAATATTTTTCAAACTGTCATACTTTATTAGCATTCATTCAAACAATGTAATGATCAAATTAATGTCTTGGAGACCAACCAGTTGAAAAGGACAAGTAAAGAAAAAGGAGAAGCATTCAAGAAAACCAACATATTGCATCACTGCTTAAGCAGCCTTATACAGTACACATTATGGCAAAGGATTTATTTTAGACCCCCAAAATAATTTTTTTCTACTAATCTTTACACCATCTTCCATTGTATTAACTAATTCCTAATGATCTTAGGAATTTTTTTTTTCATTACTTGCTTTCTCAACGACATGCCAAAGTAAAATTCAAAAAAATA
The DNA here is from genome assembly GCA_015847255.1 of Hyparrhenia diplandra. Taxonomy (NCBI): domain Eukaryota; kingdom Viridiplantae; phylum Streptophyta; class Magnoliopsida; order Poales; family Poaceae; genus Hyparrhenia; species Hyparrhenia diplandra. The sequence continues at coordinate 112,155 of JADLZK010011447.1, read as the reverse complement.
TAGTAAGTGCTAGAGCTTACATATGCCAAGTTTACTGAGGAACTCCAAAACTCTCAACACTTTTTCATCAACCACTTCACATTTAACTTCCACTATTTTAAGATGTTCTGATATTGCATTTGATCTCTCTATTGTATCAGGGCTTCCTCTCATTTGCACTTTACTTTTGGGCTCCTACAAAATATATAAATACATTCCAGAACCAATCTAAAATCAATTTGAAATGCAGCAGTTGTATATCTAGAAAATGTATACCTTGCAAAATAGTTGAAGAGTGAGCTTCTCTAAAACAGGTGAATGCTCCAGAATACATGTAAGCGAACTGAACTCCCCAGGCATACACCAATATTCATTGAGTGACAAAGTCTTCAAGTTACTAAATATGGGGCAATATTTCAATTCCCTTCTGAATATAGACTGCAAAGATGAATAAACCTTAACATTAGACATGACTAATTTGAAAGTGATAGAAATCAAAGTGAACATCAACTTATTAATCTAAACTGTAAGCATACCTCTCTAGTATCAGACCATAACACCAAACTCTGAGCTTCTGATATACCTTGGACAACCAAAGTGTCAACGGTATCACCATGTTGTGGATAGCAAGAGCAGCACGTTTTCCCACAATCGCGATTCAAACAATAAGAGCGATCGGAAGATTTGATTGTAACAGTTGCCTCCACCAAGGAGGGCATTCTCTCAAGCAAAGGAATCCAGCCATCACTGGCTTCAAGCCACAGTGAAATGAGATTTGGGGCATAAATATGAGTGCGAGAAATCCTTCGATAATCGAATTGATCCCTGAAGCTTAGAAACTTTACAGATTGTGAAGAAATCCTATGGAAGTCATGGAATTGACAATCGTCGAACTCAAGTACTTCCAATGCTGGGCAGCTGGAGAAGTCAAGGAAACTATCACTGAGTTGTATACATCCGAGCTTTAGCCTCTTCAGATTCTGCGAGATGAGAGGCAGATTGCCCAAATCAAAGAAGGGGAACCAGGGACCCTCAATGCGCTTAATATCAAGGCTTAGCACTTGACTTTGCACATCAGAACATGCTGGATCCATAGTTTCATATGGGAAATGTCTTTGCGTTCATATCCACACAAGTTGAGCACACAAGTGTCAAGAGGTGCGTGTCCACGATGGAGCAGCAGATGGTACACAAACCCCCTTAGGTCAGATACTGACACCGCTTCATGTCTATTGCCGCACAAAATGCGCAGGCCCGTGGCAGACTTCCAGAGATAGCGCCAGCGCCGGGCCAGCACACATGTCCTCACGGCCTCCTGTGCTGGCAGGAATGACAGCACGTGGTGAAGGACCTCGTCCGGCAGGGCATCGAAGCTGGGTCTGGGAGGCGCCGCCCTCTTGACCTTAACGTACCTGGTTCTCGGACTCGGAGGCATTACGTCGAACAAGTGGCGGGCGTCGGTTCTACGGCGGAAAGAAACGATGAGATGGAGTGAGGCGTCGAAGCCAAACCGGAAAAGGAGGGAATTCCAAAAGGAGAAGAGAGAATAGAGCCTGCGATGGGTGCCCACCTCACCTTCCCTGGCCGGCGGCGGCTTCACTGGCGGCCGCGCTACAGCTGATGGCCCCGGGGCTGGGCCTAGCCCACCAGGCCGCCAGTCTAAATGGCTAATTGCGTGGTGAACTTAGAAATAGTGTTCGAATTCATTTTTAAAAACAGTCTTTTGCTACAATGAACAGATTAGCTGGAGTTCACCTCCATATCACATTTAGAAGATGTTTTGCAAAAAGTTGTTGGGTTAAACATTGAGAATATAAATCATGAATAATTTTTTAAGCCGTAGAATTTTGAAATGTGAAAATTACATCAATAGGTTTGTCTTGAAAATTACTTTTATAGAAATATATATATAAATTTATGATAAATATTTTTATATAAACAAGAAGTCAATGTTGTGCTTTGGAAACCATGTCCCTGTCCTAAAAGTTTTTAATTGTGATATCGAGGGAATATTATGTATTTAATAAAAATAGTTCTTTACTACTGTGAACTGGAGTCCGTTGAATCTTAACAATTAGTGGCGGAAAAAGGGGGAAACATCGACCGTGGCCCCAATTCAGTGCAAATTATTTTTAATTCCTCTATATTCTAATTTATACCACAACAACATATCAATTTACCCATTATTTATCATAATATTGTGATTTTTTAGTTATGAATACTAACTACATATGTAAAGACAAAATAATTTCCTAACCAAAATCATAGCCAAAAAGAAGAATAAAACCTGAAAATTTTCTCTGAAAACACAGGAGGAGGATCTCATATTTTGGGGAGAAGAACAAATCTTGCAAGAGTTTGAATATTTGATTACTTGATGATGTGTGATTACAAACCATAACTTAGCGGATCAATTATACTTAAGGAAAAAAGCTCAATTAAAGATCCTTTCCACTCCCCTCCTCTAACACTAAACAAAAACGGTCAACCTAACAAATGAGAGCCTAACCTCAAAACTTCCGAATCAACAATCTTCCATATGTATAGGCATTTAGTTACTCTAAATTCACTAGGGGTTAAAATTGTTTGTGTTTCATCGTTGATCCATTGCTTCCCCTGAATGCAAGATTCGAGATACCATCAGGTGTCCGTTGATCATTTACCTCTAGCTTTTGAGGCCCAAATTGGTCAAACATGTCGCCGATGGTTTATGGCCCAAACCACAAACCCATCGATTCTGGAGTTTGAGAACTAATTTGACGAACCCTTATGTACACCTCATGAGGAGGGACTCACCCATGTCCCTATGTGCCCAACACTACTATAGAAACTTTTTTGGAGGTGGGTGAAACATGTTAACCTAGGTGGTTCAAATCATCGCTTCAGTGAATCAAATAATAATAATAAAAAAAAACCATAGACAAGCCTAACGATCCCAACCACTTGTTACCACTCTGCTCGCTAGATCTGCACCACTGCCTTATTTCGCACTATCCTTATCTTTTATTGTATAATCAACATGTTTTCATTTTTAACACTGTAATGGTGTTAAATGTGGGGTAAAATAACTATTTTGCCTCTCATCATAAAGACATCTTGCATAGTACCAATTTTATTTATTTATGGTCCATATTTCAAATAGAAGTGCCTCACGACATCTGTTCCATTTTTATTATCACCTTTCAATATTAGGACTAATTTTACATTTTGTGAGATCTAAAATTTGAAGGCAGTAGCCAAAGTATGTAAGCTTTATGATTTGTTAGGAATCTAAATATATATTCAGGGAGTAAAATGCACTATAGATTGTCATATTTTTTGCTTGAGGTACCATCTAAAACCTCACATGTGGACCTAATCTAAGTAGCCAGACATTGGGGCCTATTTGCACGGGCTCCATATGAGTTTTAGCATCGTAAAAAGCTCAAAGCCGAAACAACATGTAGGCAAGCAACTTCTAGGTTCAGGTTTCCAAAGCTAGAAGCCTACAAAAGCGAACTTTACATAGAAAGCTTCAAATCTCGCTTGGGGCGCCTTCCATTGGTTTTTGGTCCATAATTACATGTCTTCCACGCCAAGTTCACGAAACGTTATTTTCATGTTCATGACACAACTCGAGTGTCACATGCTTTGAGGTTCGTCACTATCTCGTTATGCTTGGAGTTCCATGGCCGTCCAATGCTTAGAGGTTTGTTATCACCATCATGCTTGGAAGCGCCTCTCCTATTTGGAGCTTTTCTTCTACCTCCCCCGCCTAGGTCGTAGATTGGCCTAACACTATCATGGCCCGTACCACCCTTTTGCTCTGAGATCCAACCTCTTAAGTCTTAAGCAATCGAGGAGCTCGATGCCATAGCCTATCATGGCATCAAGTAGCCTCCCATCATGCCGCCCGGTGCTACCACACTCTCCCTTCCCACCATAGCCCCCGCCTTCTCGCTCGAACATGTGGAAGCTAGATATGGAGGAAGTTGGACTACCAAACTACATACTTTCCAAAGAGCCAATTTTAGAACGCTACCAAAGCTTAATCCTAAAACAAAGAACTTGCTGAAAATGGAGTCCATGCTAGCCCTTGCTCTTTTCCATGAGTTGCGTTGATCCATCTTTAATTGTAATGAAGACTAGAGCGCAAGTGCGCATCCCAAGTCCCTCTCTCAAGTCTCATACCAAGTTCACATAAGAGCGAAGTTGCCTTTTCCAAGCACTTCTTTTATTAAAGACACTAAGAAGGGAACTTCACAATTGACATATCTCAAAGAGAACAAAGCCTAGTACAAACAATGGAAAAAGACACAAACAACCTCTAAACAATGGAAAAAGACTAACTTTGCCGTCTTCTTCCTTCAAACATCCACTGCTTTACCAAAGTTGGAAGGTCACATTGCAAAGATGACAAAGGAAAGAGACACCTGAAAATATCCTCGCCAAACGTGGCTTTGAAGACCACAAAATCTAGTATCCAATGAAAGAACATCGACTAGAGGAATCCCTTAAGGAACATAGGTTTACAATTCTTCACCATCGATCAAAATAGAGTGTTGAATATTTCAAATCTTGTTGTAGAACATAACAAAAGAAAAGTTTGAGTTCGTCGCATTGAAATCTAGGAACTACTACATTGGATAAACATACCAAATACCAAGATCTAAAGAAGATCCAAAGATTTGATAGGACAAACTCCCACTAGCTAGCCCTTCTCCAATGCCGTGTAATGTCGTCGAAGTAGTGAGGGGAGGGAGGGACCTTAATTAATCCAAAGTATCATCGTCACCAACATGTAGTCAATGTTAGTAGAACAAAATCCAAAAGCTAATCTAAAACAACAAAGAAAAAGAGATTGGGTCCCTACTCCTTTGGCCACTCATGAGATCGATGGTTAGGAGAGAGAAGGAGAATGTGCTGGTAGAGGTTGGTGGCAGTGGCGGTTAGGACTATTTGCTAGATGAAGATATGTTTAGTCTTTTCGATTAGTCCATTAGCTCATTGGTAGCTAACTATTGGGATCATATGGGACCAATATAAATTTGGCCTAAGTTATATGATTTTCTAACTTGGTCTTGGTGACTTCCATGCCCACCTTTGGGCTCAAGGATAACATCGAGGAGCAACTGGTTAGGTACTAACGCATTCTCAGTAGGGATTTCATGTCCATGTTTTCAAGACTAAGGTGTTGGAAACAAGTTTTATTCACATGAAACTCATTTCAATCCTCGAAACTTTTACCATATGTCACGTCTAGTTCTTTATTAATGCCTATGACGTTATCAAGAAAACTTTATTGTGACTGGTCTAACACTGACACAAAGAAGCACCTGTGTGCATGCATACTGATTTTGGTCGAGACAAAAAGGATGTCTTGTGAACTCATATCACGATGTGTTCTATGAAATTAAAGCCGTGTTCTGTTAGAAAAGGGGACTAGCATAGTAGGTACTAGTAGACAAGGAATGAAGGAAACCTGGCAAATCAAAAGCCCACACTAGTTTTTATTGAAAATGTGCATTTAATTTGCACGCTCTGCATTAAGGGAAGTGAGAAAGTCACAAATACATTCTCTAGTACGTAGACGTTGGTGAGGTGCTGAGGCCCACTAGAGGCCACACTTAACAAATGTGCCAGCTCTAACGACGGTGCTATAAACAGTTTTACCGTCTAAACAAACTGTGTTGCTAAATAAAGGTACTCCTGCTGAAACCAGCCCACGCTAGTTTGGAGTTTTGGCCCGGAAGAAATGCACAAAACGCGGAAGAGGGACGGACGGACGTTGCTCCTAATAATTGTCCTCATTGCCAAAGTGGAGGGCCACACACACACGCTATCAAATCCTAGATGTTTTATGTATGCTCGGATCCGGCACACGATAAATTAAAGAAGATGAAACTCCAAATAACAGACAAAACCACCTTGATATATGATAAGAAAAGGAATCTAAGATTGTTTTCTAATAAGACCATTTTTATATATATTGTTGTTATTACATGAAAGGTGACGGACACAGTAATAGCAAAGAACTACTACACTAATAACAAGCTAATGAAATCAATACATGCAATGGGCGAGAACGAAATGAAATTAACAACAGCAACAGACGCAAACTACGACCCGGCCGGGCGAGACCTAGCCCCTTCTCTGGTTCTCTCAGTCTCGTCTTCATCCGGCCCTTTTTAACGCTCCATCATGTGCGCGTGCGTGCGTGTAGTGCCACTGCACGACGCACACGGCATGCCTGGCGTGCAGCCTTAATTTATGACCTACCCGGATACACATCATACGCTTGTCCTGAGCGAGGAATCTAGCTAGACTTGGTCGGCGTTGTTGCGTCCGGCGCTCGCCGCCGCCGGCTTGGCCGCCTCCGGTGGCTGCGGGGCCACGGCCGTATCCGCAGGGTTCGCCTTGATAAGCTCTACCACGGCAGGTGGTGTTGCGGTCAGCGCGGCAATGGTGACCACATGGTCGCCGGCGGGCACCGCCTTGAAGGTGCTGTCGTCGACCGACATGACCGCCGCCGCCGCCTCCTTGGCGTCGTCGGCCACCTCCTTGGACGGCATCCTGGGCTTCGCGTTGCGGTAGAGCGCGTACAGGCCCATCTGGACGACACCGAAGGTAAAGCCGATCACGTTTGGCAGCTGATACATACATGCAACAAACAAAGTTGGTGTGTTAGTGGTGATCCAATCAGTTTCCTTGGAAAAGGACAAGAACGGTCCACTTATCCAGCGGCCGGCTTGCTTGCTGAAATAATGAAGCTTGATTTAGTATGTACACGTTTACTTACGGCAACGTATTTGTCCTTGATGAGCAGGCCGTAGAGGAACCAGACGACGGCGCTGACGGTGAGCGAGAGGGAGAGCGAGAAGGGCATGAACTCGACGCTCCTTGTACGCACCACCTGACGCTGCAGATCGTCAAAGCCACCAAAGAGTTGTACGTAAGTGGACTGATGATATATGACCGATGTTGCGTACGTTCGTACAGTACACACACGAAATAAAGCTGCTAGATATGGTTATTGGTTGTTGGTAGGGGTACGCACAATGATGCTGAGTGGCGCGACGAAGACGCTAACGGAGAAGGCGACGCAGACCCAGCCGAGGACGACGACGCGGTGCTGTCCGGCGGAGAGCAGCAGCGTGAGAAGGAGGATGAGCCCGAACACGCCCACGTTCAGGAGGAGCAGGATCTTCACCGTGAACAGCTGTGAAATGCATCCATATATAGGTGGTGAGCTAGGATATGAACACCACCAACCAGCCCCAAATAGTGGAGGAAACGACGACAACGACGAACCTTTGCCTTCTTGGGCGCGTAGACGAGGTACATGACGATGTAGAGGGTCTCGATGATGCAGCCGGCGGAGTTGATGGTGATGAGCAGGAACTCGTTGGACTGGAGCAGCGCGTAGTAGATCCACAGCATGGCGCTGAAGAGAGCCACCACGTACGGCACCGACTGGAAACCCTGCGTCGACTTGCTCTTGTAGATCCGGTAGAACGTCGGCCTGTCGTTGGTCCCATATGCATGAACCACACACACGGTCAGATCAGCACGCTTACGCAGCTACTTAGCTGAGTTGGCAAGAGAGAGATGCTTACAGTGGTGCCAGGTAGGTCATGAAGGAGATGATGTTGCCTGCAAAACACAAACAGAGCACCGCCAAACAAATTAAGAAAATCAACAAATAAAAAAAGGAGCGAGGCATATATACATGAGAAAGAATTCGATCTGGGGATCAGCTCGAGATCGAGCTCTTTTGCATGATTGAGCGTGACACATACAAGTACGTACGTTGCAACTATCCTTTAAGTTTCAGTAGCAATTGGACCCTTTATGCGCGCTTTGTGATGTCACGCCACACCAGAGGCACCAGAGGGGCAAATCGTGCAGGCAGCAAAGACATTGGATGGAGCCCCCAGCATAAATTTGTTTATAATTATATTTTCTCTTTCTGCCCTAAATGGACAGGCACCATAGCATGCATATGTCATTCTAGCTATATCTCCTTCCCATTCTCTCATCAAAATATCTATATCGATCTCCTTCCTACCCAATCACGAGTTTAATGAAATTCTTGTTTATGGTACGACAAGCAAAGGGAACACCTTGTTCTAGGAACATGTTTTGGCACACAAATGCATGTTCCTAGCTAGCTATCTAGTAGGGGGTTTATTTTCATGAGAAACACACTTAGAATGAATGAAAAGGAAGAAAAAAGAGGAACAACACAGTATAATAAATCAATAAAATGAAGTCGGGTCTGGCGAGACAATATACCGAGGAGGCCGAAGGCGAAGGCCATGGGATGCTGCATAGACAGGCCAGCCATTTGGAGATCTTTGCGTTTATGAGGAGGATGAGGAGTTTGTATAGATCGATCAATAGGCTACAGCTTCACCAAGGATTTCTATGTCGTCAAGCTCTGCTTATGAGCACTTGATCCTTCTTCTCAACCTCAATGAGAGCGAAGAGAGAGGAGCGTGCTAGGTGGCAACTATTGCTCTCGAGTTGCTTGCTTGCCTGAAAGCTTGATGGCAGCAGGGACCTTGGAGGGGTTTATATAGTGGTAGCAGCGAGGAAGGAAGGTCCAGCCGAAAAGGCACAGATGCAGTATGGTGTGTGACCCCTGGACGACACCAATAGCACACTCAACCGTACGTATTGGTGCTCATCAACAACAGCTAAGCCAGAGGAGATTTTCTAAGCCAGCTAGGAAACAAGATAACCATAAGCATGACATAAAGGTGGCATGCAACATGTGCTTTCCTATTGTTTTCACAATTCTTTTCCTCTCATTGCACTACTGTTTTAATTTGAAAAATTATTTGTTGGGCACTGCAGACCACAGAACAGAAAGTTGATGCTGTCCTAGGGTAGGATCTAGCAGACATATCATGTAATAAGATAGATAGATAGATAGGAGCCTTTGCTCTACAGTAAAATGAAAGGCCATATGTGACCAGTCCCTAACTCACAATTTAAATGCTGTGGCAATTTCATCTCAAGATATATGTGAGAGATATACATGGTGGGTTTCAGTTTCTTGCTTTTTGCCCACATTTTCTATGCGTCACGACAGCTAGACCAGATGATACCAACGTAGCTTCTTATTTTTTTTTTTTTTTTTGCGAAGGGGAGAGGGTTTTATATATTAAGCAGTACAGTACAACCCCCTATTACAAGAAGCACCCTGAAAGAAAAAGAAAACAGCAAACAAGTACAGAAGGACTTCTTTGCAAAAATCCTAGACTTCCAGTTGCTTCTGCAAACGCCGAAGACGCCGACGCCGCCGCCATCGCCCGACGAAGCTGCCGCCGAGGCCGGAGAAGAAGCCAAACGCGTTGAGAAGCCGCAACAGCCAACAGCTCGGATCCGCACCGGGCCGCATCTATGTCGTTGAAAGACCATCGGCAACTTCCTCCCGAACCTCGCCGGCACCACCTCCTGGAACGGCCGCCAAGGACGCCCGCCATGGAGAAGCCGAGCTCGCACCGCCCTCAAACCAGCCACCACGCCCACCATCGCCAGCGTACCTTCGACGAAGCGCAGCGCCAGAACCACCGCCTGAGAAGACGACGGAGAGGCGGACCGCGCGGACTCCTGTACACGAGCCGGCAAAGCCGGACTCAACCTCCACGCTCTCGTTGCCGGCGCCGGAGCGAACGCCGCCAAGACGGAGAAGAGGGCGAGAGGACCTTATTCCATGGCAACGACCTCGCCGCCGCCTCGACGCCGCCGCCCGGAACCCTAGAGCTAGACCTACTAAACCTACACCCCCCGACCGGCGAGAGACCCGCGGTCTTCACCACCTCGCGACGGCCCGAAGGCCATCGGAGGCGAGGGAGACCGCCGGCTCCGCCGGCGGAGACCAGCTCCTCCAAATCGCCTCTCTCTACTGTAGATATGCGGGAGAGTTCGAGAGCGTTCTTTGGTGGTCAACGTAGCTTCTTATAACTGCTTGGCTTCTAACACGGCATGATAAGAGATAAGTTCATCGATTAGAGGTTATCTCTGTACGTATATACATGATGTAAAATGTGTAAACACACGTATTAAGGACATAGGAACAGTTATCAAGGCCCAGGGATCTAGTCAGGGACCGACGCGGTTACTTGCATGGCCTGAACAAAGTGTGCCAGGCACGGGCTAGCTGCAACTAGCACCGGCTGTATCCGTTACTGGCCGACACACGTCATTGGCCTTGTTGCTTGTTTCCAAGATTTTCAGTGTCTTCAAGAACACTCGAAACCTAGATATATTTCTTCATGCTCTCCTCCAGCATTTAGGGATGAAGCTAATAAGCACAAAATATCGTGTACTTTTTCCCGGCCGGGTTTACATACTATGCTCCAACAAAAATATCGATATGTATCAATAAAATATCCATCAATAAAGCCACACACCATGAACCATGTAACAAAAAGGAGACGCATATTGCGTGAGGACAGCTAGCTTTGTTAGACTTGTTTTGACCGTGGTTCTAGACGCGGCGTTTAATAAAGAGCTAAGGACCTGTTGGTGGTGGTGCAGTGGCCTGATTAGAATTTGCTAGCATTAGGAGAGCCGCCAAAGAACGGCTGCTGTGTTGCTTTGCGTTGCTTTTGGAAAGTGCGAGACTCCTCTCTGTTGTATTTGCACCTGCTGTACGTACTCCACGCCGACTTGACCTCTCTTTTGTTTTTGTAGGGGTCCGGTCCTCCGACTCCGATCCTCAAAGCACCTGATCGATCGAATGGCCGTCGTCGTGCACGGGACAAATTAAAGAAAAAAGTACGGGAAAAAAAGCACAGATTTAGGCAGGAAATAAACAAGGGCTTAGCTTGCCCCACGAATTTGGAAGCATTTATTAGGGCATGTTTGGAAGTTTAGTACTTTGTCTATTATTCTACCTTTGTAAAATACTATAGTCCAGTCCACACAGTGACACAGATTGTCCACATGTAGCACTAAATAATCACAGCTTGGGTGATTGACCGATGTCAACGGAAATAAAGATTTATGTTGTTCGGGACATGATAAAAATGACCCAGGCCGGATTAGAATTTTAGGAGATATAATAAGTATTAGTTACATCTCACTAATAAAAATTAGTTCTATATTAAATTTTATGTTTCTCTTTCTTTATTTTCTAACATAAAAATTAGTTACTTTTTTTTTGCAAGGGATTGACCTATATTTTAAATACAATTAGTTTAAAACCACACCATTAACTACAATTTATCTTTATTGATCACTACAATTTTTTATCCTCGAATCACTACTACATAACTGATTTTGCACAAGTGTTTGAAATTATTTTCCGTGGCGGTAATTTTGAAAACTGCCACGGTTAATAGGGGTATTAACAAAGGGCGATTATTTTTATTAACTGTGGCGGTTTTAATAACCGCCATGGTAAATCAATTAACCGTAGCGGTTTTTATAAGAAGCCCGCCACGGTAAATGAGGCCCGAGATGACCCATTTGTATAGGCCTAAACCAGCCCACTAGCACCTTAAGCATATAAAACAAGCCAAAACCTAACCCACTCAACCCTCACCCCACACCACTCGGTCGCACTCCTCTCCCTCCCCCACTTTCTCTCCTCTCCACCCGACCCTCTCTCCACCCGACTCTCTACGCGCGCCACCCCCTCCTCTCCGGCCGTCGGGATCGCGGAGGGGCGCGCCGACACTCCCTCTACCCTCCTCCTTCCCTCTCCGGACTGGCACACGGAGGGGCGCGCCGGCCGGCCGGGCGGCGTCCCACGGAGATGGCGGAGGTGCTCGCCGCGAGATGGCGGCGGCGGATCGGAGGCTGGATCGGCGGCGCCAGGTGGTTCCCAGCGGCCGGAGGGCGGCGGCTCCTCCGTCTCCTTCCTCGTGGATCCGGCGCGGCTCCTCGAGATCCGATGATCGGGGATCTGCGGGCGGACTGGCGCCCGGCGATGGAGGATCCAATGGCGGCGCCGGATCCGGCCCTCGGAGTAAGCGGTGGCGGATCTCGGCGGGGGAGGTACTGCACCCGACGACTTCGGGGCGGCTGCGGGGTTCTGGCGGCGCCGTGTGGTTCTCGGTGCCCCTGGGCGGTGGATCCTAGCAGGTGAGCGGCACTTGGCACCTCGAGGACCCTGCTGGAGGTCGAACTTCGAAACCCTAACCCTAATGGGCCCAGATCTGGACCGCCCGCGGATCTAGGCCCATTAGGGTTAGGGTTTGATTTTTTTCTTTTTTTTCTGGATTTACCGTGGCGGTTAATAGCGGTGTAGAAAACCGCCACCGTCAACATACCGATTAATGGTGACCCTTGCTTGGTGGCGGTTTTAATAACCGCCACCGAAAATGAAAAAAAAACGCCATCGATAAAAAAAAGTTGTAGTAGTGAATTGAGTTAAAATCATGTGGATATTATTAATGAAATTCACCCTAGGTCTCTGAAGTTTTGTGTAGGTCTCATGTAGGTCCCAAAAGTCACAAAATACATTTTTGAGTCCCTAAAGTTAGTTCAGGTTTTATCCAGGTCCAAATAGGTGTTTACCCAAGCCGGTAACTGACGTGGCATATTTTATGAAAAAAAAAACCATCCTTCCTAAATTAATTTTTGCTTTTTATTAGACTCAATGTTTTTGCTATATATGTATTTAAATATATACTACATCAAGATACATAATAACAAAAATAATATATCTAACAGAACAAGACATCTTAGAACCCTCTTACAGTTATCAACGATATGATTACTATGGATCCATAAAAGTCTTTGTCATGAGCACAATTGAGGGCCGGTTTGTACTGACCTATAACAGACTTTTTTTTCCTTGCTACACGTACGGGCTGTGATGCGATCGATCAATCTGACCTTCGATATACAAGCACGTACAGGTGCTCAATAATAGCCCCCTTTTTTTTTGACAAGGTACCCCGTTTCTTTGACGTTGCGCAGTGTGAAAGCAGCGGACCACACCAGAGAACCATTCGAAGTTGAGGTACACGGCAAAAACAATTAAAACAATGGAGCAGGACACTAGCGATCAAAGTCAAACTAGAGTACTTTGTAGCGAATGCGGTACAAGAACAGGAGAGGCTCACGCAACAGGAATATCGTCAGTGATCTGTCGTCATGCAAGAACAGCGCTATATGCATTGATTGATATAGAGGCTGAAATATTAGCGTATATATACTACATAAAATCTTTTACAAGACGTTTCCATTTTATTTACCATGACGGTTATAAAAACACTAATCTATTAACCGTGGCGGTTTTAATGAGACCCGTGAGCGGTCAAGCCCAAAAGCCCATATCCAACTCATTTCGGGTTTATAGATATACATGTCTTAGGGTTTCACTCTCTCACATCTACTCCTTCCCTCAGCTGCATCTCACTCTTCTCCCTCCCTGCTCGTGCGCCCCTCTCCCTCCCCCAGCCTCACCCGGCGGCACCGACCGGGCGGCCGGGCGGCACCCGCCCCCTCCACAGCTTCGATGGTGCCCCCCGTCCCCTCCACTTCGTCTTTGCAGCGGCGCCCTCCCCACCCCAACCGGCGGCACCCCTCCCCACCCCAATCGTCGTGCAAATCCGTGGCGGGAGGCCGGGATCCGCGAGTTGTGTCGGCGGCGGCGCGGCGCAAAGGCATCGGGCACAAATAAGCGACCTCCCCCTTCGGCTCCCGTTCCTCCCCGGCGCGGGCGGGATCGCTCCCTAGATCCGGGCATTGGTTGGCGGATCCGGGCGGCGGATGCACCGTCTCGGTGGCATGCAACGGCGGCGGTGGTGCGAGCCCGGATCCCCGCTCGTTAGGGTTTGGGATCTAGGTTTTTTCTCTTTTATTTTTTGGATTAACTGCCATGGTTAATCGCTGATTTATCATGCGACCCTTACTCCGTGGCGGTTTCAAAAACCGTCACGAAAAAAAAATTTTAATGCAGTAGTTCTCTAGGATACGCGATGATTGAAAGGACAAGGAAAAAGCAAGCTTCACAGATGACCAAGATGAAAGGGATGCAAATACCAACATTTCATCTCAAGGACAATGGACAAAGGAGAATGCCGCTGGCTGTGTAATTGTAAGGTACCATGTGCATATAAAATAAAAGGGCTGAATTGGGTGTTTAATGTTCACTTAAAAGCTGGTACACATATAACTTACACTACCACTAGAAACCATAAGCTATTCTAGCAAGATCCATACATAATGTTTTTTTTTCTAGTATACCCTATTTTACCCATAACCGAAAAATAGTTCTGCAATCAAGAACCAATCCTATCAACTAATCTAGGAAGGCAAGGGACACAAAATTAAAGTATAAGCAGAAGCAACAAAAAAGGTAAAGAAACAAGCTTCAATAAGAGAGGGTAAACTTTTAAAGACACGACGATGTATCTCGTGGTAGCAATGCCAAAATGTTACCCTTAGTCCACATTGTAGAGCTACACCAAGAAATGCAAGGCCTCTACCAACCAATGGCTAGCATGTGAATTACATGGACTCTTAGTACTATACTATGACCCAGATCTTGGTGACCTTGAAGTTGTGTGTCCACTATGGAGCTTCTCCACATGAAGGAGGGCATCTTCTTGTCCTGCACATCAATATGATGCTGTTTGACACCAAGAATGAACGGTTAATGCCTTGAAGGCTAACCACACCTTCACTAGAAGGTCAGAAAGACCTTAGGTGCTTTAGATCACATCTATAGTGCATGTTTGACACTACTATAGATTCGTTCATCATGTCATTGGCATCACTATCGAATCCAGTCCACCGGCGGTGATGATCGGTTCGGGAGCGGGAAAAATCGAGAAAAATCCATGGACCCGACCATAATCGACGGTGAAGATTTAGATCACTACCGAAATGAATCGTTCCCCCGGCGATTATCTCGATGGGCGAGATCATTGCGGGTTTGAATAAGAGAACCGATAGCAATTTCAAGATGAAGTAACAATAAAACAAATGATAGAAAAAAGAAGATTGACGCACATCGAATAACAAATGATTCATTCATTGGGCGATAATATATAGTATCTTACAAACAAATAAAAATACTAGATAACCGATAAAAATAAAAAGAAAGTGGCACGGGCGCCGCCGCCCCGGCCGATAGCGATTTCAAGACGAAGGAATAGTAAAACAAATGATAGAAAAAAAGAAGATCGACACACATCGAGTTAAGAAACGACCGAATTGGTAGCGATTTCAAGATTGACACACATCATATTAAACCGATAGACAAGGAAAGAGTAGAGCAAATGATAGAAAAAAGAAGATTGACATGCATCGGATTAACAATAATTGATTCATTAACAAACCACACAAACCAAATATATTGTATCTTACAAATCCACATAAATAAGACAATTGATAAATTAACATAAAAAGAACCTAAGCCGCCTTCTTGGCCACTCGCTTGGCCGACTTCACGGCGGCGAATTCCTAGCCTCCTCCTCCATCTCCTCCGGCTTGGCGGTATCACCTCGGCGAGGATATCGGCTAGAGTGGATCTGGATGGCATAGAAGTTTGCCTTCTCCTCTAAGGGCGCGATTCACCCTTAGTAGGCCAACTTCGTCGCCGGGCTATTAAGCTTGTTTAGAGGCAAAGTGTTGAGGCGCTCCACAACGAACTTCATCTCCTCCCGGTTGGCGGCCATGTCGTCGTCGTCGGTGGCGTGTCTATGACCCAACTTCCTATGAAAGGGTATGAAAGAGGGGTTAGTGTTCGACAATGGAATGAGGGGGGGGGAGCCTTGGTAGTTCCCAAAAGACGGCTCCTCGGAAAAATGGCAACCGACCGTGACCAATGGCCATCTTCTCCGCACTCAACGGCGATCGTGTTTTCAAAGGCACCCAATACCGAGCCCTAGGTTCGACGCCCCACAAAACGACGTTAATGATTTGTTTTTGACAAATTTTACATTGAACGACGCTTAAGTTTAGAATCGAATCAAATTTAAATGATATTTATTTTAACCATCATATAGATATTAAAATACCAACTGTTTTGCACATATTTAATTTTAATTGCTCTTGAAGTAGAAACAAAACGAGAATCTGGGATAGAGGGAGCAACACACAACATTGATATATGTAATATAATATTTCATATATGGATATAATATATATAAAAACATAAAAAAGAAAATACAAAATAAATTTATAATTGATAAAAAAAAGAGAGAAAAGGCGGTGGTCGGCCTAGTCCTCGTCCTCCTCCTCCCCTCGCCGCCGTCCTTCTTGGCCTTCTTGGATAAGGCCTTGAGGAGGATATCGGCCAACCGTGCCACTTTCGGGGCATAGTGATTGATCTTTTTATCTAGAGGTGTATCCACCTTTGGAAGATGGTCATGGCCATCCGCCCAGCTCCTTGGCTGCCTCGAAGGCGAGCTTGAGACAATCGAGGGTGAAATCTCTCTCGATCATCTCTTGCATGCGAAGGTCATTAGAGTTGGCCGCCTCCTCCGACCCTTCCACCGGAACCACCATGGGGTCCGGCTAAGGGGGACATAGGAGTCGAAGTCATCGTCGGGACGATGCCTCGAGGTCGGCCGCCACTTGAACCTCGTGGTCGGCCACCGGGCGCCTCCACCTCCTCCCTTGTGCGCTTGTTCGATCCCGAGCCCTCCGCAACCTCTAGCTACTCCTTGGTACGCTTGTTGGATCCTAAGCATGAGGCAGCGATGGTGCCGTTGATTGCAAAGAGAATGTGCCTAGATTAGAGTACTGGAAAGGATGAACGTCATGATCAGAGGGCGTGCTTAAATAGTGAGTTGGCCGATTGTTCACTTCCTCACGAACGCCAACAAACGCAAATCGCTGGAATTTGCACGATAACCGGTTAGAATTCGCACGATCACTCTACTAGCACTACGTTTCTCATGATGGTTGCGCGATCGAAATTCCTAGGCGCATGTTTCCATGGCGGACAACAACTAGTCTCCACCTTCATTGATCAACGTTGGGCCCACACATGAGCCAATAGTGATTAACAATACCGCACAACAAATAGTTATATTGGTAAAAATCGATTTATTGATATTACTAATTTTATCTCGGTGTTAAGGCACTAGAGTTCAATCAACCCCGTTTGATACCATGTATTTTAGACTTTTTTTTTTTGATAAATTTGAACTTCAATACAATATCAATTTTCATTTTAGCGTATAAAATGCACCGCACAATGGATACAACGTAGGTGCTTTGCTTTTTGTGTTTTTCAGCGATATGTCATGGCCTGTGATAGATCATGACTTCAACACTCATGGAGAATCGTGTTGCTCTATAGTATTCATTTGCCGGTTCCACTTAAATCAACCGAGCGGTGTCTCTCGCTCGATGAGAAACGGTTGTGCACCTCTTTGTAGCATCGATGAGTTATATCAATGTCGGGATTAACACGCCAGGAGGATTTTAACACCCGGCAGTGATGCATCGATCACGCCGGTGGTAACTATGCGACGATGGTATGAAATATAACTACCGGGTTAAAACTAAGACCCGGTAGTGATTTTAGATTGTTAACGGGTGAACTGTTATCGTGTGTGTGTGTGTGTGTGCCCTAGGAGGCAAATCTCTGTGTAGGTTGGTGCAAAATTCTTTTTGTTTTCATGTTGTAACTAAGATTCTTTTACACCGCATAGCACCAAGAAAAAATATAATAATAAAAATATTGATCGAGAAAAACCTAAGATCTTATGTGGGGGGCATCATTTGGGTGTACATGGCTGTAGAAAAAGATTCAACCCATTTTGACATTGTGGGATTACACATGCTTCACAAAGGTGCATGACACCTTCCATCGAACCATGACTACACACATAGAATATAAGCATTGTTGGGTCATCTTCCTTTCGAGTGTCATATCGGCCTCAAACTTTTTCTAAGGCATGCACATGCCATGTGTTAAGGAACCATGAAGTTTGAGATTTTTCGAATTAGGTTTGGTAATTTTTCCAATTAAATTGAATTTCTCATGCAACTCCACCAAGTAATTATAGGTTGAACTGGGGTTACCCACGAATAGAGCCGAAACGGTGCCAAAATTTTTCACATGGTCTCATGTGCCCTAGGAGTCAAATCACTGTGTAGGTTGGTGCAAAATTCTTTTGTTTTTCATGGTGTAACTAAGCTTCCTTTACATCGCTTAGCACCTAGGAAAATATAATAATAAAAATATTGAAATGAAAAACCTAAGAACTTGTGTGGGGGCATCATTTGGGTGTACGTGGCCATAGAAAAAGTTTCAAGCTATTTCGAGATTGTGGGATTACACATGCTTCACAAAGGTACATGACCCCCTTCTATCGAATGTGACTACACACCTAGATTCACAAGCTTTGTTGGGTCATCTTTCATCCGTGTCGTATCGGTCTAAACTTTTTCGAGCCATGCACATGCCATATGTGAAGGAACCATGAAGTTTTAGATTTTTTGGATTAGGTTTGGTAATTTTTCGGTTAAATTGAATTTCTTTGTGGCCCACCCAGAGTAAATATCGGTTGAACTGGGTTACCCATGAACAAAGCCGGAGTGGTGCCAAAATTTTCCACATGGTCTCATGTGCCCTTGGAGGCAAGTCACTATGTAGGTTGGTGCATACTTCTTTTTGTTTTCATGATGTAACTAAGCTTCTTTTACACCGCTTAGCACCTAGAAAAATATAATAATAAAAATATTGATCGAAAAAACCTAAGATCTTGTGTGGGGGGCATTATTTGGGTGTACATGGATGTAGAAAAAGTTCCAAGCCATTTCCACATTATGGGAGTACACATGCTAGTTCAAAGTCACAATAATCAAAGTGTACAAAACACCCTTCTAGCACCTATGCATAAGGTGGTTTTAGTGCTACCTGTTATGCTTTCTCGAAGTAGGGCGGATGAGAGACCTCTGTGAAGAACCAATGTCTCTCCGTGTTGGTAGAGGCCCCCCCATTAGGAGACGATAGGCTCTTCTCCCTAGTGAGGAAGCACAAGAATGCATGCTACTTGGCTCCTCGCTTTCGGTCTTCCATAAGTCCATGCAATAATGACATTGCACGAGCATCACACACCTTCTGTAAACAACGTTGTAGCTTCATCTTCAAAAACTCCCTTCTAGTACCTGCTGTATAAAAAAAAAAGAAAATTAGAACCAACCTTAGGAGGAACTAGGAGGTTGTTTCATTAAGCTGAGAGAAATATAGTACTTCTTGTATACATTGTCTACCCATAATAAAATGTGTATGTGGAGGGCTTTCTCCCAAATAGAGGCCATATATGTGTATAGGAAATGGGCAAATAATAGAAGAGATCAGTCGGCGCATGATTAGCCATACATGCAGCTCCATCAATTGCTCTCGGTGTGGGGCTATTTTTATAAGTGGTGGTAGGTGGATCTGACTGGCCACTGTGAGTGGTGGTAGGTGGAAATAGTGTCCTATAACCATGAGCGGTGGCGGTGGCAACAATTTTTTATCCTTTGTCGGCTCAAATAGATGTTTTCGACCCGATAGTGAACCATACTATAACACCGTTGGTGCTACTACGCAACCGCCATGATTAACTATAGATATGGACGCCAGTAGGGTGAAATTTTCCTAGGTCATTTGAACCCCTGTGCCATTCATTCTAGCGTCGACGATATATATTGGCTGGTGCGGGGTGAAATTTTTCCAAGTCATTTCAACCCCTCGCCATTCGTTCCCCACCAACATTGCCGACGGAGCAGCACCACCGTTTGCCGCCCCCGCCATTCTCTTCTTCTTCTCTGACGTCCCCAATAGTGCGCTAGCGTCCTGCGACCCTACACTATGAGAACTAATTAGCCCTTTAGTTGTTCGAGATTTTGCCTATGAGAATGAGAACTAATTCATCGTTGTCCTCGCCTCGCCTCACCCGCTTGGTCTTCCTCCATGTCGACGGAAGACCGCCGCCACACTGCAGCGCCGTCCATAGCCTCACGCTGTTCTCCTCTTCAAAGCCCGACACCATACCTACTTGACCTCGTCCTCGTCGATTTCGCTGGAGCAACGACCCGTCCGGGACCTCTACTTCCTTCTTCGATGCCTGCATCTCGCACCGCCGAGACAAGACAAGAGC
The DNA here is from genome assembly GCA_015847255.1 of Hyparrhenia diplandra. NCBI lineage: Eukaryota > Viridiplantae > Streptophyta > Magnoliopsida > Poales > Poaceae > Hyparrhenia > Hyparrhenia diplandra. Next base: position 92,125 of record JADLZK010011447.1, on the reverse strand, counting down.
GCGCGGAGCACACCACGAAGCTTCGGTGAGTGCGTCGGTCCTTTGCCTTTGAGGTGTTTGTTGAATGCCCATGTTGATAACTCCAACATGTTATTTCCCTTTTCTATTTAGATTTTGCTTTGAAACAGTTCAAGATCCTATATAGTAGCAAATGTTTTTTTGGTCTATGGTGAATAAATTAGATTATAACATTATGGTCATTTACAACATGATTGAGAAAATACTAGCGCTCGAAGTGTGATTGAAATGAGATAGATGTTGAAATTAATGATTTTGTGGTGTTCAAAGTCTAGCTTGGATATTTAAATATATAAGTCTTGAAATTTTCTTCTTGCACAACATTTACGAATGACATAGCATTAGCATCCTAATTTGGTTACATGTATAGAAACCATGGCATGGTATGTAGTGCATGTTGGTCACGTGCCGAGGATCAATCGAACTTGGGAAGATTGCTCTCTGCTCAAGTCATTGGCTACCACGATAATTGTTATAAAAAATACAACACGGAAGCTCAAGCTTTCAAGGCCTACTATTCAAAAAACTTTGGTCATCAACCGCCCCGGAGATTGATGAAAAGTCACACCCCATAGATATGATGATTAGGAGAAATGCTCCTTGGCCTATGAAAGATGTCATGCTTTCATTTATGGCTATTGTCATTGTTTTTCTTATTTGGAAGTTGACGTCCCAAAGCTTAGTTTCTCAGTAGAACATCGACGTGAGTTTGTTGTATGTAACCCCCTGTAATGTTTTTTGTTGATATCAATGTATGCGTTTAGGGATTTAAAAGAAACCGAGTTCCACAAATAAATTTAAAATTAAAAAATAAAACAAAAACACCGGTTAGCATGGGCCCGACGGTGAATGACAAACAAATCGGTAGTGTTAATACAACAAACACTATCGGTTTGAATTACAAATCGTCATCGATGACATAACAACATTGTCGGCTGCATTAGCCAACCAAAAGTGTCAACTGCAATAATGCTATTGGGTTAAAAATCAACCGACATTGTTAACAGAATGATCACTATCGGATCTACAATAAACCGACATTGTTGTCTCTTCTTCCGCGACACTACACCGCACAATCTAACCTCGATAGTGTTATTTCCCTCAATTATGTCGGTTCTTTGTAGCCCGGCATTGTTCTGAATATCAACATTGTCATTTGACTTAGAAACCGGCATTGCTTGGATCGAAAATGCTGCCGGTCGAAGAAGCACCCGGCGGTGTTCGATCATAGTGCACCTTTGCCGGTTGGATAGTGAACCGGCGATCTGTCCTCAAATCATCGTCGGTGTTTTGACCCGGTAGTGACTCGAGCCCCCCCATTCCTACCGCTTTGGTTCTCGTCGGTTCATTTTCCGGCGGTCGCGGGGGTTTGGACTCGGCACGATGTAATGACCTGTAGTAGTGTGATCTAGACCAAAATGGATCTACTAACCAAAAAAATTTGGAAGCATAAACACTACAGAAAAATTTATGAAAAAGAGATAATTATATGAAGAATGATGTTTTTTTTACTTTTAATGAGTTTCAGTCTTAGGGCATGACTATGGATGCTTCTCACCATAGATATAATGACCGTGATAGCTATAATGAAAACTAAGCACTTCCGTAGCTTCTTCACCATCGAAACGACTCCAACTCTATATAATAGCCTCCAATGAAACTAAACTATAGACTATGTGGGGTTAGAAACCTCAAACACAAATGAAGTCCAACAACAACCAACACATATATTCGACAAATATATAATAAACTCCACTTTGATGAATATGCATGCCACCTCGAAGGCATCCATGCAAGAACTCCATGTACCTAAACTATTCTACCTTCTACAATAGTTACTTTCTGCTTGTACCTAAACTCCAACCATGACAGTCTCTCCTCCATACATGGCTCTCAAGGTCATCTCACTAGGAAATGACTCATACAATTAGATTGCCCAAGTGAAATCTGATTCATCATTAGCCCTGTAGGCTCATGACTCACACCCTTAAGTAGAATCGCTTTACCATCAAATCTTGGATATGAAGTCACCCACTCTAATGGCAAAATAACTAGATCCATTTACTAAATAAGTCAAACCACTATTTTCACTTCTGATTCCCTAAATCTTTATCCCGACCAACTTTCATAGCCAACGAGCAAAACTGACAGTGATGGTTATTTTAACCTAGTGGTGACTAAGTTATTGTAGTAGTGTAAGTGCAAGTTATCCATGGTCTTCCTCTAGCTTTCGTTCTCCCTTCATCACTCTAGGCATCATGCACATACTCTTCACATTTGATCTTGTTCATGGCCATCAAAAAGTAATGACAAGATCAACACCTACACATCACAAGCCAAGTGACATTCATATATATGGCATAACTCCAACTCATGTCTCGGTTATTCGAATTAAATCACTCTAAACCAAAGTTCGATCATCTCCCGCAATCACTCATCCTTCTCAATAGGAAATCCAACATACCAATCGTGTGCTTCAGTTTCATTTTTGGTGCCAAGCATTATGCATACTCCCTCCGTCCTAGAACTCTTGACGTTCGACACTAGAGTGAAACGGTCGTGTTCACTCAAAGGCTGGTGCACACGGAAATTACTCAATGTATTCAAAGACTAATGGATGTACCGACTAGTTAGCTAAAGTGTCATTCAATGTGGGACATAAGGAGTAGGTTGGCAAGATTGACCTTGTCGATTCACTACCACTACTATAGATTTGGTCATCACTGTCGGCATTATTACTACCAGATCTTAAAAAACCGACGGTGATAGTGCCTTTTGACACAATACTGTCTTTTTTTTTTAAAAAACTAGCAAGGATAGGATGAACCGACACTGATATTCGGGTCTTCATTGTCGGTTCATATCACTGCCAGTTTTACCATGAAACAACAGTGATATTAGGTCATCACTATGGATTTTTAGGCGTGAACCGACGCCGATACTATCACTTTGTCGATTTTAGCCACGAATTGACAAATCGGATACAAAAAATTCATAAGTTTCTTATATGACGTCCAATGAAGACAAACATTATATCAAAGTTGTTGCACTCGACAAGATTGTTTGGATGTCCAAATAATTATGATTTAAATTTTAAAATTTTCAAACAACCTTAGAAGGAGTAATGCCCACAACAAAAGTTGGAGATCTTGAAAAGTTTGCAACTTTGTAGTTGATCACTTTTCCATTTAAAATTATTTACTACTTCAAAATACTATTTGAATTAAATTTGAAAATTGTTGAAGAACTCTTTTCTCTTCTTATTGTCTAGCTAAAACTTGTAATTAGTCCCCCCCTCATACTAACTTAAAATTTGATGATATTTTTTTCTAAAAATTTCTAAAATCATGATCAATCAATTTATTGTATTATTACAACTATATTATTTTATTTCTCTCGTTTAGGTGTGACTGTGTTTTATATATTCGTATTTTGAAATTTTAAAAAATGGCAACTTCAAATATCATTTTGGAATACTAAATCATTTTAGCTGAAAAAATCATGAATACAAAAAGTTGTATAACTCATCAAGATCTATAATTTTTATTTTGTTCCTTTGTTCATTTAACAAAGTGGTAGTAACATTGTTCACAAAATATACATATCTCTTATATAGTTTATAAACTACTATAGAGATATATATGATTTAACGATTTGTGAACAATGTTGTTACCATTACGTCAGATGGACAAATGACCAAATAAAAGTTGTAGATCTTAAGAAGTTATAAAACTTTGTAGTCGGTGACTTTTTTGATTTGAAATTATCTTGTCATGAAAAACTACAGTATGACCATCGTTGTCCACACATATTCAGTATCCGTGCAACATAGTACAGTTGCAGCATATAAAACATAAGGTGGATTAAAATGAGTCAAGATTGAGGTACAAGCATGCACGTATACAGTTGTTATTAGGCAAGCAGCTGGATCAAGGGGTGTACATCGTCACGTTTTTCCTGCGCTCTGTTTGAGATTCTGTTCAAACCGGCGCGTGCGTTTGCTGTGTGTCAACAAGCATATGAGATGCACATAAATCTGCAGGTGGTGACACTACTCCATTCCGGTGCACGTTTGCTGTGGATAGCTTCACACGCGAGCGCTGTCCCAACGTTCACGCCTAACGTGTAGACTACCGCACGCATGCTTGCAGCGGTTTTATATATTCACGTACACCGTGCGGATCCATTTAATCAACCCTTCGAGAATGTGTTGAATCCTGCCTTCTGTGTCAGTACATCTCCTTGTGAGTCAAGCAGGTTTTATCCCATGAACTTTGTTACTGATTAAAAAACACCCTTCAACCCTAGCTAAATCCAATATCATACAACATAAACCTTTTCTAAAAATCAGACAACATACACAATTCAATTTTCAAAACCGGGAAAAACACACCGTTAACTATATATTAAAAGTTGTTTTTCGTAGATAGGCAGCTTTTTGCTCACATGGCAATGGGGACCCACCACATCGTAAGGCAGTCTATGTTAATTGTTAAAGATTTATAGTCCTTTCACAGGAATCAGATAAAAACAAATTGAGTAAAATGCATGAATAGGCCATTAACTTGTGTGGCTGTGTCGATTTGGGCCATCAACTTTCGAAAGTGTATTTTTAGGTCCAAAAACTTTACTTGTGGTGCACCAATAGGCCATATCCATTCGTTTCGTGTTTTTAAGCCATGGAGGGTGGCATCCACATGTGCCCGCCGTGGGCCATCCTGTGGCGCGGTCGGCCGTGGCGCTCCGCTGGCGCCCGTGCCAGCCAAGCCGTGTCGCCATCCTATGAGCGGCCATTGTCCACGTAGGCGAAAAACACGAAAAACGAATGGATATGGCCTATTGGTGCACCACAAGTAAAGTTTTTGGACTTAAAATGTACTTTTGAAGTTGATGTCCCAAATCGACACAGCCGCCGCAAAGTTAATGACCTATTCATGCATTTTACTCATACAAATTTATATCGAATTGTTGAGTTTGATACGATCTAGAACTTTTTGGTTGAGACCAGTCCAAATAGTAGTACGAAGTAACCAGATATAGAAATTCGTTTTTCTTTTACTTTTCAAACAACCTTTGATGTTGACATGGTGTATACTAAAATTGTAGCTCTCCAAGCGATCTATAGCTTTGTAGTTGTTAACGTTTTCATTTGAGATTGTTTCAGGGACCCAATCATCATCATTTTAAATTATCAAAATTTGAAATTATTATTGATTTTTCCAACATGACACACTTTATTCTATAAAGATTACATTGCTAAGCACTAAACTCGATAGCACATGGCATCTACATGCCAAGTATGTGTAAATATTGCAAAGATATGCATGTTATTTGTTATCAGAGTTCATGAGAGTTTTGTAAATCTAGCAATGAGTTTAGGAGAGAAAAATGAGTGAAGTCCCAATATCAGTCCATCTCATTCCTGGAGAGCATAAGCGGCGCTAGGGTTTTTTCATACTCAACCCTGCATAGTTAGTTGTCCCCGCTTAATTTGATCCGTTCCAACTCCAGACTGCCCTTCCTATGCTAGCTCAACAATCTCGAGCAGCCCCCGTTGTGACTAGCTCGGGGCGCCGGGCGGCCCTCAGCCCTTGACCATGAAGGCCATGAGGAAGAAAGGAAATAGGGGGCCGGGGGCAGGGGAGTGCACCGACTATAAAAAGAATAAGAGGGGCTTGCGCGGAGCTATGCTCACGTCGCCACTACCTAAGCGTGCCCTCATGCCCAATGTTGGTGGAGTACCACTTCATATTGTAACATGAAGCTAACTTTTTTGACCGAAGTCAATACAGAAAACCCTAACCTATTTTTATTTCAAACTTGTTTTATTCGCTCCCCCGTGGCAGTCAAACTCAGGCATCTTGTATGCTATTCAGGTGCTATAAAACCTCTAGGCTAGAGGCCCTTTTGTAATATCAAGCTAACTAGCACTACATCTTTTGTGTATTGTAAAGATTACACAATTTTTCCCCAGAAACTTATTTCTATGGATTTGAAATATAAACTTTTATGAAATCATTCACGAATGATCGAGTTGGTTAATTTAATGAATTTTCCTTCAGCTCAAAGTATTAATGGATTTAACACCGTGTAGTTTCCTTTGTTTCAAGACTTTTAAGGCCAGTTTGTATTATTTTATTTGATTGATAGTCTACCAGCCACACAAAGCAAAGCATATCAATGCGTACTCTACTTAAATTTAATGTTTTTCTTGTCTAGGTGGCGGCCGGACAGTTGTCCGCTCGACCATTAGTCGTGCTAATTCGCCTCGAGCCCTCGTAAATGGCCGCAGTCTCAACGGTTCTGATGCTTCCAAAGTGCGTTGTTCAAAAGACAAAAGCGTCCATCACAAAGCAAGTTCCCTGCTGCTTCTGCAAGCAGCAAAGTTGTAGATTGATTCGTCTGAACCAAGATGCACACAAATTGAAGGCGCAGGAAACAACTGTGAGCAAAATGATATAACGACACGTCATCAGTACAATTGGATCGTCTGGTAAGAAAGATCCACTGGGGTATAAGATATTTACTAATTGACATTGAAGATGTGTGTTAGAATTGGGCTTCTGAGTTTTATACATGGTTGCTATTTCATTCCAAGACTGAAAGTGCCTAATGACAATAGCAGTTACATCCGCGCGCTGTTTCTCCGTGGCAACGACAATGTGTGCATCCATGAATGCGATTTGCTGGAACTTGGTAGCATTTCTGGGCTTTTTAATACAACATATTATGTATGTGTCAGTGTGAGGTGTACAAAGAAGTCCCCTGACGACACTGAAGAAACCTCTAATTCTCCGCTGGACAGTAACTGTGTGTCATTTGACTACGAATCTTGTAAGCATGTTGTCAAAAGGAAACACACTTTTTTTAAAACCAGAAGAGAATAATTGTACGTAGGATCTTGATCGGGAATGTCAAACATGCGTTATTGTCTGCCACTTTTATGATTGATTGTAGGCTTGTAGCGCGTCCAGATTCACTGCATGCATCCATTCCAAACATTCAGCTATACATATATCTGCATATACAGAAGTTAAAACTAAAGGCACCGTTGCTTCTTCAATTTCGTTGAAGTCGTCTCCAACGTAGCCGTCCTAATAGTACCTGGTTCAAATTATAGTCTCTCTATATACACAACATGAATTAATGAATGGAAGAAGTTACTCTAAGATAAGTACACAGGCCGCCGTTTGATCGAATTAATATCCGTGTGCTAGCTGAAGATATTTGCTACAGCAGGCTCTCCAGCAGCAGCCGTGTCCGTCGGCTGAAAGGTGAGTGAGAAAGCGCATGCACTACTGAGGCACACTCGCGTGGCCGTGCGAAGGAGCCAAGAAAGGGACGCCTTTTTCGCCCTACTCTATCACCTGATCGCCGTTCCTTTCTTGATGCCAGCTGCTGTACTGCGACATAGCTCACCCTTTACTTCTAGGGCTTTTCATCACTCTCTGATCTGCGGCTTTAATTTGGCAATGCCGCAACTGGAGCAGAGCGGATCCCTCAACCGTTAGATTTTCATGCGTCAATTCAATACAATCAAAGGACGTCAAGATCAAATAAAAAGAAGCATATCTCTACGAGTACTTTTTTTTTCCTTTTGTTAGTGCTCCCAGCTACCTTTTTGTTTTTCTAGGGCTTCCGTATATGTATATTGATCAAAACCATGGACAGTCAACCCATCCTGCATTGTCAGGTTCGTGTGGATGTTCAGTGAAATTATGTATATGTACCACATTATAGCATGAGTAAATTTTTTTGAGGAAACTATAGCATGAGTAAATGCAACGCGTGTCTACTTATTTGTGTAGCCTAATACATACCCTAACATAAGCTTCTAGTTATCATATATATAAGCCCCAATCAAAGAAATCAAGCACGCATTTTCCATCCAACGTTGTTTTCTTTCTAAATGATTCTAGGCACTTCAACGAAAGTGATGCCTACTCTCACCTATGACGTCATCTAACAAAATAGTCTTTCATCGCTTCTGATCCCCTGCGTTGCACTTTCCGGAGTCACTCTCCATGCTCTAGTAGCTTTTGAGCGAAAAAACAACACAAGATGAGTGGTGACGCTTTAAAGGTTAAAGGGCTCCCGGCTTTCGCCACACATCACCTCATCAGAAGGCTCGACGAGGACCAATTAGTTACTTAAAAAAAATGGAGGATGCAGCATTGTCCCAGAGAACGAAGGAGTGGAATGTGTGGAAGTGCGGAGTTTCCTAGCATATTCGAGGGAATTAAAGGATGGTGGAGATCGATCGTGTGAACACGACAGCTAGCAATGCTGTGGATCATCTGCAATATAATCCCATGGCCAAGAATCAATGTCAATATATTCCATGTTCTTTTTCTTCTACTTTTGTATTTGCCACTACCACACATGCATATATATGACAATATAATTAAAGGACAATATGAACTGTATCCTTTGCTTTACTCTCATCAGGTTGACATCCTCAAAGTCTCATATATATGACACAAAGGGATCAGAGTTCTTGTGAAATTCTTACTTGATTTAGATATTTATATTAGAAAAACAAGGGACAAAAAAAAAAAAAAAGCTATTATTACTGTTCAGCACAGAAGATGGTAAGGATGCATGCTCCCCACCAAATTCTTCCTATATATTGTTTATACAAATAACATTCAACTTGTTCTGCTGATTCATAAATATGACTCAGTACGCTTCTAAGAATTAGTACAAAAAATAAGTATTCTTGCATTCATATTTTCAGACAATTTTGTTTCGATCTGTCTGTGTATGAACCACTCAATATGAACTACATATGCTTGGCACAATTTCTTGGCTTCCCAGGGCTGCATACAGTTGCTCCTTGAGACATACGGCGCATGCCACCATAGCCAGCTGCAGATGTAGAAGATTTTCCCTCGCTAAAGAAAAGAGAGTAGATGAAAAAGTCCTTTTGTTTTATTAAAGAGGCATATGCTCATGATACTTTAACTAAAGATGTTCTTTGCGCAATCTTTTGGAAGTAATCTGAAATAATTGAGCTAACATTATGTGTTTCTTTTTGTTTATGAGGAGACAGCAAGGCAAGACAAGATTTTCATGATTGAAACGTTGCCCTATACACCTATGTCAACATAACTTTACGTCCCTGAATCCGGATGATTCTTAATGATGTATTTTGACATATCAGCAGTTGACAGTAGTGATGACTACATAATCCGTAGTGACAACAGATGCATTTTAAGAGAGTGGTGTATCATTATATAAGCAAGAAAAAGGGGAAGAGCCCCTACGAAACACAATCACACCACTCACACCAATTTGGAGTTTATAAATAACCAATTCAGTTCAGAGTTTTACTATATTTAGTTAAAATTTATAAGGCTCCGTTTGGCACAGCTTCTCCAGCGGCTTCAGGAGCCATTTGGAACCGCTTTGTGCCAACCGAGTTAAAACAAAACAACTCCTATCGAGAAGCTCCTTAAATCATGCTCTCATAGAGGTTTGATGTATGGTGGAGCAAAAAATAGTAGCTTCATCCAGCTCCAGCTCATCCTACATGGCAATTTGCGAGAGCATGTTTTAAGGGTGAAGCTGTTTTACCAAACGGTTTACCAAAACGGCTCCAGCTCCACTTATAGAGTTGTTCATGGAGCCAAAGCCTAAAAAAGGGGATTCACTAGTGAAGAGGAGCCGTGCCAAACGGGGCCTAAGTAAAAACTTGCATATAGACTCATCAATAATGTCGTGGCCCTATTCTCTTCGATAAATATATTTTGGGTGGGAAATTCTATCGTGCGTGGACATCATTTGTCACAAACCGGTTAGATTGGACTGGTTGTGACACGCCGATGACAAACTCCGAGGCGGCGATGACGGTGAGGGCGGCGGTGGCGGCGGCGGTAGGGAAGGAGGGCAGCACGGCGGCGGCGACGGGGCGGCGTGGCAACGGCGGGCGGCGTGGCGACGGCGGCGCCAGGGCTGGGGTGGCGGCGGCGGAGACGAGAGAAGGCACGAGATTATATTTTCTTTATTGCTTGTTGACCTAAGAGATTATTATAGACCCCTTACTTATATAGCCCGACTAGTGGGACATGTAATTCAAGCAATCTCTCTAAAGGTTTCCTTATATGATTGGAATACCTTTTACAAGCAATCCTATTTATTTTCTAAAAAGGGTTTTCCTTATAGATTTGGAATATCCTTTGCACACCAAAAGTCCTACGATAATCCTATCCTAATGACGAGATGAGGACAAAAACGATGATGACGTGGTGGTAGTGGCGGTGGCGGCAGCGCTGCTGCCCGCGTGCACGCCCTACCCCCTCGTGGGCCGACCGTTGCGGTTGGGCTGCCCTAGCCCGATCCCTCGACGGGCCCAAATCTAGAATGTGATATCTCCCCACCGTTCGACAAGGCGGCGGCGTCCGCGTGCTGCCCAACCCACCATGTTGGCGGCGAATGCGATGCCGACGGAGACGCCGCCATGCCGCGGTTCAGAGTCGGGAAGAGGGAACCCGACTTGTCATTGGCATCATTGCGCACCGTAAGCGCCCTTGTCGCCGAAGGAGAAGTCAAAGTGCAGGCTGCCAAAGTAGATGCTGAACTTATAGCTCAACGGGAGCTGCACGAAGGGACGATCCATCCACGAGGCACCGAGAATGCCAGACAGCTCCAATGTCTGGCGCGCAGCTGGGGGCGCTGGAAGTAGTATGTGCACGACACGTGTACCTGGGCGTGGATGTGCCTGCAGAACGCATGTCGAGTAGAGACGATTGGGGACGAGGTGAGGCGAAGTAGGCGACCGTAGAGGAGGTCGCTGGCCGTCTGGACGGGCGGCCTAACCTGGGGCGCTTGTGACGCCCCCGCATCGACGCTGACATTGTCGATGCTGAGAAACTCCTAGCCGTTGTCGTCGAAGAGAAGCACTGTCACGTCGTCGAGTTTGACGTTCGGGCGCTCCATGAGCAACAGCAAAGATGCTTGCCGGAAACGCTTGGTCTTCGTGCGAATGGGTCGGGAGGTGGAAGCCCACTACGACACCATGCAGGGGGACACCACCTTCAAGGAGGAGGTTCTGGAGGAGCTCCGAAGCTGCAGGGATGTAGTAGCGGTGGAAGTACCTCACAATACCATTGTAGAGGCTCCACTATGGTGCGCTTGTCCGGCTCGATGGTGCTTGCAATGATGCTGAGCTCCCCGGTTCGCCGAGGTACCCAGTGCAGCTCGGTGAGGAGGTCACCCGACGCCCGGTCGCTGATTGCCTCCATTTCAGCGCCCCGGGCGCCGCCGGGCGCCGGCGACGCCGTGGCGGTGGACATCGGCGTCCCTTCGCTGCTCTTGGCGCCGGCAGCTTCGTCGTCGTAGGCTGGCGTGCAAGGTCGATGGACTCCTCCATCGAGTGTGGCTCGAACCACTCAAGCACTATACGAAGCGTGTCGCGCAGGCCACCGATGAAGAGGCTGACGCGGTGAAGCTGGCTCTCAAGGTCCATGCGAGTTGCATAGCCCTCAAAAGCGGTGATGTAGTCGTCCAACCTGTCCTCCTGAGCAGGAGGCGCGAACTCCCCGGTGGTGTCGGTGACGATGGTGGATCCGAAGTCGCGTCGTAGGTAGTAGGTGAACATATCCCACTCGATCAACGGCCTCCACCGGGACAGCCTATGGAACCAGACTGCAGCAGGACCTATTAGATGAAAGGCAGCATACCGGGCATAGAACTCGGGATCGATGTTGTCCTTCAGCTCGAACTGCAGCTCCATCTTATGTATCTAGAGGTCGGGGTTGTTGCTTTGCCGTCGTACTCCGGGACGTCAAGACGGGCGACGTAGAGAGGGAGGGTAGGTCTGGTGACCTGGGGAAGGGGTGCCGCGGGTGGCGCCATCATCACTGCTGGAGAGGCTTGCGCGGTTGCAGGTGTCGGTGGAGAGGAAGAAGCAGTCGGTGTTGTGGTGTTGTCGATGACGATGTCGGTGATGGCCGCTGCGTCACCTTGAGCGGCGTTGCTACCCTCGTCCCGCTGGAGGATAGCAGTGGTCGAGTCATCGTCGGGCGGCGTCGTCGGGCGGAGTGGCGACCGAGGGTACGCCGGGCGCGCCCGGGCGGCACGGCGGCGGGCCGGGCTGTCCCTCCGGCCGCGGAGGTGGTCAATCTTCGGGGCGATGTAGAGGTACTCCATGCGGCGAAGACGCCGTCTCGATATCATCAAAGCGGCGGTGATCTTTGGCGCCAGCTTGTCGCCGAGGAGCTCTTTCAGGGCTTTTGGTGAAATCGCACATCCGTATGCCATCGGTGGTGGAATCGCCCCCGGTCTCCGGATACCAGCTGTCACAAAAAACCGGTTAGATTGGGCCGGTTGTGACACGCCGACAACGACTCGAGGCGGCGGCGATGGCGAGGGCGGCGGTGGCGGCGGGCGGCACCGACCCTTGGGGCGGTGGGGCGGTGGGAAGGAGGGTGTCGCGCGGGCGGCGGCGACGGGTGGCGTGGCGACGGCGGGCGGTGGACGGCGGCGGCGCTGAGGGGTCGGGGGCGGGCGGCGAGAGGAGAGAAGGCACGAGATTATTTTCTTTATTGCTTGTAGACCTAAGAGATTCTGACTCCTTACTTATATGAGAGAATTAGGTATATGGCCCTCAAAAAAAGTTGTCTTAGGTATGTGGCCTCTTTTTTTCGAATTTGGGAATCCGGCCTTCAATCGAAATTTTCTTAGGAATATGGCCTTCCGTCCAATTTGAGGGGTAACGGTGTTAAGTAGAAGAGTAAAAAGACTATTTTACCCCTGAGTTAAAAAATATAAAAAAACATACTTTTGTTCGTTTGTTGTATATTTTGAGTATGTAATCACATTCAACCAGACATATATATAATAATCACCTAATGAAAGACTGCAGCTACTAATACGTACATTTTTTTTTTTTTTTTGACAAGAGCTGCGGCTAAAGCCTAAAGCCTAAAGCCTATCTATATCCCCGTAACGACTAGTACTACTAAATGCAATCTTGATCAATTCATCTGTACATGGACTGTAACTAGTACTAAACTGCAATCATATAGGAGTATTAAATAATTCATACACTGCCAAATTGCCGTGAAGGGCAGAAGCCAGAAGGCTGTATTCGGTACTCGTCCTAGCGTAGCGGAGTCAGGCCTGAGCCACTGAGCGCCGTGCGCTGAGCGGAGTCCCTGCGCTGCACTGGCTGATGCGCTCACTCCGTATACCTGCACATCTACTATACGTCGATACATACCCCCTAGGGGCGGGCCTGGTGACGACGGGCGTCGACACGCCACGCCCCCGCACTCCTCATGGGCGGCGCGCTGCGGTCGCTGGACCTGCCCGTCCAGACGCGTTCATGAGCCGGCGACGGTGCAGGACGTCGTGGTGGACGTGCCCGCCGCGCTGCAGGACGAAGGTTGCCTCCGCGCCGTGCTGCTCCACGTCCTGCACCAAGACGAGATGGACGCCTAGCAAGTAGCAACGCAAACTAATAAGCTCCGTTTTTTTTTTGAAGAAACTAATAAGCTCCGGGTTTTTTTTTGAAGAAACTAATAAGCTCCGGTTGCTGTGGATAAACAATTAATTAACGTCCGTGTGTGGATCTACATCTTAATACTATCTATACCTAGCTAGCTATTCGTGTCCAATAATCGTGTAACCGGCCTCATCGATCAGCAGCAGCGGCGTAGCCAGAAAAAAAAACAGGCTGGGGCGAACTTCTAAGGACCGACTAAATCAAAATCAAGAACATTACAATTCACATCGCATTAATGCATTCATACATTGGAATCACACAATTTTAATGCGAAGTTAAAATATTACCTCAAATTTACTGAATAAATTGATAGTTTTTGCACCAATACATGGTAAAATGCAAAAATAAAAATAAGAAATAGATAAACCTGTAAATTGGATAAATCAATTCATGGTAAATTGATAGTTTTTTTAGGCGACGCTGTGGACTTTAGCTAGGGCAGCTGCCCCAGCTCGCCCCAACATAGCTCCGCCCATGATCAGCAGGCCGGTGGCGTCTGGCGTCTTGGTGTCTTGTAGCGTCACGGTGTACTGTAACATACGTATCAGCAACTCTTGTCAAAAAAAGGAAAAAAATGTAGTAGCTGCAGTCTTTCATTAGGTGATTATATATATGTCTAATTGAATGTGATTATATACTCAAAATATACAAATGAACAAAAGTATATTTTTTATTTTTTTAAACTCGGGGGTAAAATGGTCTTTTTACCCCTCTAGTTAACACCGTTACCCCTCAAACTAGATGGAAGGCCATATTCCTAAGAAAATTTCGATTGAAGGCCGGATTCCCAAATTCGAAAAAAAAGAGGCCACATACCTAAGACAACTTTTTTTTGGGGGCCATATACCTAATTCTCTCTACTTATATAGCCCGGCTAGTGGGACTTGTGTCACGCCCCACTTTTAATGGGTCGTTAATCACATGTGTTTGCGCCAGGATCACGCCACAAACACGTCTATTAGTAACAGATAATGGTAAACAGTAATTAATAATGAACCGAAGCCGTGGAAATATAGGATAGATAAGGGCTTACGAAGTGGCGGCGAAGGGTCACCAAGCGGGGTTACAATATCAGAGTTGGCCAACCGAGAAGCGGTGGATTAACTATGACACTGCCCCGTACTCCACAGTGACTTGTGCATGGATGAAATCTGGGCTTCAACGTCCTTCTCCTAAGCAAACACCTTACGAACTCCTACGATCGCTGGTCCTCTACCTTGTCGCCGATCTTACCTTCACATGTGCCGATATCTATAAAAATAGAGGGGTGAGTACAAACGTATTTTCAGCAAGTCCCAAACCGGGGGTTGTAATTATTAAGGGTTTGGGCCCTAGCGAGTCTCTAAAAATCTGCTCTCGCTAGTTCCCGGGTTATCTTATATCATCGCTGTCATGGCAACACAGGTCAGCCATCATCAAAGTGTATATCTAATCATAGATGTTCAGGCCTAGCACTTGCCCATTCCAAGGACGTGGCTATTCGAATAGATTTAAATAACTCTGCAGAGGTGTACAAATTTCCCCACACGATAGGCACTGCCCTTACCACCGCGACTTGGCTTAGACAGGCCTAACGAGATTCCGTACCCGCTTGGATGCCTCCTAGGTATATTGGTATAATCGTCACCACGACTTCTCAGGGGTTGGAAGGATGACGCATCATCCTAGACAATACGGTGATACCAAATCACCCACGGCTTTTACGAATAATACCTTATTACCCAACCTATACTTGTCGACACAAAACCCAATCATTAATCATCAATATGTGCACCTAGCACTGCGCCATCATCACCAAACACTTACGTGGAAGATCACTCAGCATCCACGCCAACCGGACCATGGGGCCACTCTCCCCACGTCTGCTCCCAATAGGTCATTCGCCTACTCCGGCCACCTTGGCTCTAGATTATACCTCAACCCAACGGGGTGTGAAATCAAGCCGCCCCATCCCGGCGTGTGGCTGTACATAATATTATACTAGGTAGAAGGTCTATGAACCGGTCCTTAGGGGAGGCGAGTATCTCTCCGCAGGAACCCCTCGCGGCGATTCCCGATGTGGTATTTAGGCTATACCAGACTACCACTACTCACCTCTTTTGTTGGTTAGGGTTCATTAGGCATTCTCATGTTTCTCTTGATTACAACGTATGAGCGTAGATAACGTGGATGATTACGTCATCCGGCTTAGCTCCATAGCTACGCTATCGCTCATACCACTATTTACTAATCCGATTATCATATCATATCATATTAAGGTCATGATTAAGGGAGGTAAGGACTTGCCTGGGAGGTTCTTATGAATCGGCACGGCGTCGAACGTCTCCTAGCGTGCCGGACGGAAGCTCCTAAACGGTCGTCGAAAACTACTGGCGGCGGCGATAAACCCCTAGCTCGGACTATAGCACACAAGGGAAACATAGAACATTATGGTGGCAATGGGTTAGATGCATAGAGCTAGATTTTAGATGAATTATGGAAGTCGTTTCACGCGAAACGGAGTTAGTATGCATGAGATATGGATTTTATAATATTAATCCCTAATTAAATCATTAGGGTAATATTATAATATAATTTTATCATGTAAGAAAATTGGAACTAATTACATGATAAAATTCTATAAATCAAATAATGAATTTACAAATTTTCTGGGCATTTTTTCTGATATGGGAAAGTATACTTATAACAATCTGTAATACAATAGTCGGGTGGACATAGTATTTAAATAAGTGTACACGTAATCGTATCCATACACGTGGGTGCCACGTGGGTCCACGTGGGCGCCACAGTGGCTGCCACGTAGGCGCCACGTGTGTCGTGGGGCCAGCTGGATAGCACCCGACGGGCGGTTGACGGTGTGAGATGAAAGGGGTGATGTGTCGGCTTCTGGTTGGTCCTCGTCGTGACGTCGTCACTGCGGGACGGGAACCGTTGGCGTCCTCGTCCGCCCGCACTCACACGGTGGTGGCTCGCCGGAAGCTTCGCCCGGTTTTCGGCGCCTTTCGCTTGTATTTCGCCGCCCAAGTGTTGGCGGGGTCGCCTTGCTGTTACCGTTATGATGGTCGCCACTAGGGCAACTTCCGGCGACCTTCTTTCACGACGGCAGCGGCGTACGCGATGGTTCCCCGACGGTGGCGGCGCCACGGGTCTTCGAACTACACGCACCCGCATGGGAAAAGGGGATGAATCGAAAGAGAAGGAAGTAGGAGACCTATTGGACTCACCAATTTGGCCCTATCGCGGCGGAATCGACCCGGACTTCCTTGACCTAGTCACGGCGGCGGCGGAGCTCGGATTGGGAGAAGTGCCGATTGCGCGGCGTGGGGAGGAGGGGAAGGTGAAACCGAGGCGCGCACCGCACGTTCTGCACCCGGCCCGGTTTTGAGTGGCGATGGCGCCGGTCGATTGGGCGCCGGAGGGGGCTATTTATAGCCTCGCCCGGCGGGGCCTTTCGCCGACGGATATTTTCTCCGCCTCGAGATCTTTTCCGACACCCGTAGGTGCGTCGTGGACTTCAGCTGTGCTCCAGGCATGTCTTTGGGCTTCCCGACCACGTGCTCCCTGCTCCGGTGATGGGTGGGTCGTGCGGTCTCATCGGCTACACCGCCGACGTTTGTCCGCCATGGCAGCAGGGACTACGCCCGAGTTGGTGACGCCATCGTGTCTCTTGACCCGAACCACTGTGCGCACCGACCGTCATGATGTGCGGCACTTTCGTGCGCCTCGTGCTTCGGCACCGGCTCGTCGCCCCTGCTCATCACACTGCGGTCGCCCGGCGGCCCGCCTGGCGGGTCGCCACCCACGCTGTTCCCGTTGGCGGGCGATGGGGTGAGTCTGCGGCTGGTGGGTCGTTCCAGCGGGGGTGGTAAAGTGCTCCAACTATTTCCCAGTCGTCGCCGCTGTGTGCTCGTCGTCGTCATTGCCGGCATACGTCGGGCCGGGGAGAGCAACGCGGTCCCAATGGGCGGTTTAGCGTCGACTTCAGCGGATGGAGGAAGAGGATGGTGCCGACGCCAAGGGTCCCGCGGCGCCGGGGGAGGCCTTTGGTGTTGGGCCGGCCCGGTCGGCCTCGCGAGAAGGAGAGGCGGGCGTGGACTTCCTCGGGCCAAACGGAAAGAGAGGAAGAGATGGGGCGGCTTTGGCCGAGGGAGGAAATGAGCCCACGAGCTCTCCTCATTTTATTTCTCTTTTTCCTTTTCCTTTCTCTATTCTTTCTCCTTCTTCTTATTTTCCCTTCTCATTATTTTATGTGTGTAAGTATATATTGTAAGTATTTACACAAGCACTCATATGTATCTTCATGACTGGTATACATGAAAATATTTATTTAATTGTACTTGTATAAATATGTGTATATATTTGTGCACACATATCTTTCCCGAGTTCTATCATTTCATGTGCATTGTAGACATTATAAATATTTATACAAGCACACTTATATTCTCGTGATTTTTATTGTCGAGAATAATTATCTGTTGTGCTCATACAAATACTCATATGTACATTTGGTACACACGTGTCTCGATATTTTATTCCCGGATAAATTCGTAATTCGATTCTCATGCATTTACTTCCATAAATAAAATCTAGAGCTTACCTTGCATCCTCGGTCACCATAAAGCTCATCCAAAGAACAAACAAGATTTCCTATTTTCTATATGGTGAGAGTTTGAAATGCGTGGTTTTCAAAAATGGGTTTCGGTTTAGCGGAAAAATAAATCAATTTTTAGTTGTAATTATAAAAAGTTCAAATTTTTAGTGATTTTTAAATTGATGCAAAAAAACAAGGGTGTTACAACTTGTAATCCAAGCAATCTCTCTAAAGGTTTACTTATATGATTGGAATACCTTTTACAAGCAATCCTATTTATTTCCTACTTAGGGTTTTCCTTATAGAGTTGGAATATCCTTTGCACACCAAAAGTTATAAGATAATCCTATCATAATGACGAGGCGAGGACGGAAACGATGATGACATGGCGGTGGCGGCGATGGCGCTGCCCCCGTGGGCCAGCGGCCCGGCTGCCGGTTGGGCTGCCCTAGCCCGATCCTGACGGGCCCAAATCTGGCACGTGACATCATTTTCTCACATAGTCAACTATCGTTCTATTATGAATTTATGAACAATACAATTCTGATCCAGCTAATGACTTCATCATATGATTATACTTATATCAAATTTAAGATTTAACGTACAGCGCCATCATATGGACAACTAGCTAGTAAGAATGTAAGATGTTCTCACCGATACTCCAAGTAGCTTAATCGAGTTGTATCGGGTGAGAACATCTTACATTCTTACTAGCTAGTTGTCCATACGATGGCACGTACCAGAAAATCTTAAATTTGATATAAAGTATAATCAGTTGATGAATCCTGAACCACCTAAACTCAATTCCATTATAGTCATCATCCAAATATAAGTTGGGGAAAATATATGGTGGAAACCACATAGTAGGTGGAAACATAAACCAATTCAAAAAGTCATGTATGCATTTGTTTCAAAAATTCTAAAACTTGGCACACACATAGTGCATACACATATGTACTCATATGGAAAAGTTGACATGCACACTCACCTTTGAAAAATTCATACAAAAATGACAAATTTCGGGTGCTTGTGCACTAAAAGACAAATTTGAAAGATTTTTGTCTTTTTTAGTGCACAAGCATCTGAAATTTGTCATTTTTGTATGAATTTTTCTAGTTTGAGTTTACATCCTAACTTTTGCATGTGAGTACATATGTGTATGCACTATGTGTGTGCCAAGTTTTAGAATTTTTGAAACAGCGTGAGACATAACTTTTTGAATTGGTTTCCATGTTTCCACCTACTATGTGGTTTCCACCATATATTACAGTTGCAACACTCACAAATTACCGTCAGGTGTTTAATAACCTGCAATAGATTCAGAATGTTCTTAAAATTCATGAATTTTAGCAGGCATATATGCTCCCACACACACTCCCTTCTTGACGCCTGAACTTATCTGCATCACCCATGACTGATTGAGCACTGCTAATTAACATGCATATCCTCGATGGACAAAGGAAGAAGCATGCTGAAATCACATAGGGCCCGCTCTTGTCCCCTTATCGCGCAATGCAGACGCTGGCACTTGCAGCCTTCACCCATCTGAGATAAGTGTTATCATAATCGCCAGGCCATATGTACAGCCTCATCTGGGCCAAGCTACTGATCATAATTACCATAGTTTAAGGATTGTTTTTACTTGCCTGTCAACACATTTTGTTTATTATGCATATTTCAATAAAATGTATACTTTCCCGAAAACATGTATATATGCTCCAACCTTAACTAACAACACTCTCCGATACACCTCTAGATTGCATATAAATTTGATTGAACATGACCTTGTTTAAGCGTTGCGCATCAGGATGTTGAAGGATGAATAAAAAAAGATAGATTTCATTTTTCCTGTGATCGATATAATTGATCCCAGTTGACAGGTGTCTCACATATATCTATGTTCTAATCATTTTTTTGCAAATTATCATATTAATGGTGTTCAGTTAGATAGCAACAAGTTGGATTCTGTCCCAATCCATTACCCCAATGCTGCATTGAAAGTGCACTCCATTAGCCAAAAATTGCCAAAACAGTGTACATGAGAGGTACTACTGGGGTCCTAGTATTTTACCTGGTAGAGATTTGTGATCTATGAACTTTTCTCGCCAAAATTATCTTGTTAGGCAAGGTACACCTTTAGGTTGTTTTCTTGCAAACGTTTGGGATATCTATCCACAACCTTTTATGATGTAATTTTTCTTTCATATCTTGAGATGACACTCTTCCTTATCTTCTTAGTTAGTGTCTCGTGATGCATGAATCCTATGTTAATTATATATTCTCAGAACAATTTTTCATTTATACTTGAACATATGGGCGATACAAAAAGAAAGGGGATGCAGCTACAAAGCTATGATTGTGTCTTCTGCACTCATCATGTTGAGGAAAGCCTTCTACATCTGCTCTTTCACTGCCCATTTGCAATGGCCTGCTGGTATTCTGTCAATGTAATTGTGCGAATTCAAATGATATTTCAACAATCCTGGAAGGTATTAAAGTACAGCTCAACTTTCCTTTCTTTATGGAGATCATTGTGACCATGGCTTGGGCAATATGGATGATGAGGAATGATATTATTTTCAAGAATTTGGCACATTCAGTTCAAAGATGCAAGGAAGTATTCAATCGAATTTGCCTTAGTTAATCTAAGAGCGAAGCCTTCTTATCATCCGATGATTGATCAATGGATACAGCTCCATGTGTAATCTTTTTTGATTTTTCGTTTCCTTTTTTTGTTTCTTGATCTTAAGATGTAAAGACTTTTTCTTTCTGTTAAAGCAATAAATTCCAGTAGGGGCTTTTGCCCCTCCTGTTCCGTCAAAAAAAAAAAAAGGGGCGATACAATATCTGATATGTATGTTGGCCATTTTGGTAACATCTAGTAAAATAAATAAATAAATTGTTCTTGGGTTTAATGGGCTTAGGCAGGGAGAAAAGTAAAGACCTAAAAAATAGTAGAGTCCAGTTAGGAGGGGTTAAGGAGTTAGAAAGTGGATCCGATTTTCCCGGTCACAAGAGACTGAAGGCGGCGTTCTCCATCTCGTCCTCCCCATCGCCGGCACGCCATCCTGCAGGTGCGTGTGATTTTACCCCCAAGAATCAGCGCATGAGAGAAGGGGGTTCTCGCTGCTTCTAATCATCAACTTGCCCTTGTTGGCTCTAGCACGGGAGACAGCAGCACACGGCGAGCAACAAGGAGAAACGTGGTCAGGTTTAGGTAATTAAACAGATCAAATTTCATTCTTTTGGTTTCCCTGCTAGTTATCGGTCATCTGCTTCTTGGATTTAGGATCAAAGTGAAACCAGGGGCAGAGGATAAACTGTGCATAGGTTTTGCTTAGAATTGAACCAATCCGAGTTTTGGTTTGCTAGAGATGGATCTCCAGAACACAAGAGGCAGATTAATAAATATTTCTTTTTCTGTTCTAACATGGCCTGAATATGAGTCGAACAAGGATATATATGTTTGGATATATAAAAATCTCGAAATCAAGTTGTTTCAGAATGTGCAAATATAGTAGTTCAGTTTGTGGCTCCATTAGATATAGTAAATGACCGAATTAAATTTGTGGTGAAAACTAAAGTTGCAGAGAATTTTATGTAGATGTTTTACTATACTCAACCATATGTTTTGCTGCCATATAAAAATAGTTCTGAAAATAACAATGTATCTACACTGAAAATAGAGATGTTGCCGTTTGGCATTATATAATCTTATTTTAAAGGTTTCTTTGGCAACTAGAAAAAATACACGAAGTGATCAACTAGGCGTAAGGACATGTATCTACTCTATATATGTTATTCATGATTTACTGAGTAGTTTCATATATTTATTTCGATCAGGAAGTGGGTCACACAACCGTTCTTGACGTGCTTATCGAGGTTGCTTTTTTCGCAAAAAGGCAAGTAACATAAGGGTGTGTCCAATGCTATGTGTATAATGTATATTCATGTCTTGCATTCTTTTTGAATAAAATTCAGCAAGACTAATAATATGGTTTACTTTCATTCTTATTTACTCATACACCATGTATGAATTTATTTATCGTGTCTATGGCGCTTTCATTCGTGTGGTGAATACTTTCATTCTTGCATTATGTTGACATGTTATAATTACATGGCGTAACCCAGAGAGTGGATGTTTAATTAGTTTACCAATTTTGTGGATGTTCTCTTTAGTTATGCTTGAGATATGTGATCATTGTTGTTGCATTTTCTAATAAGTTGTTGTTCAAATTTTTTGTTCCTAATAAAATATTAGTTTTGTAAAAGTAGGGTGTTACAATTTTACTTCTAGATAGATTTAAGATTATTCCTAATAAAATATTAGTTTTATAAAAGTAGGGTGCTACAATTTTACTTCCAGCGAGATTAAAGATTGAACATTATATAGTGCAAAAAAAGTGATGTGGCTTGATTATATATGTTTAAAAACATTTTCTTTTATGCTTCCTATTTTTTGTAAATACTCTATGAAATGAACTGAAGAGCATAGTCACACAATTTTGGGTCGATCGAGTGGAGGGACAGGGTCAAGGGACGGGTCGACATTGGGAAAAAATGTGATTCAAGAGGGGTATACCTCTGTGGTACATGAATCCGAATGTTGTGGTTCGACATCCCTGGTACGAGCATGGAGGCGTGGTTCGAATACTCAAAGCCCTGATAGGAAACTTTTTGTACCATACAATATTGTGATAGTATTCAGATTGCGTGGTACAAATTCTGTGTATGGTACAAAGTCGTACATATTTAGCATGCATGGTACAAAAAACACATAAATCTGAATACTCAAAGCCTTGCTGCAATGGGTTCGCGACCCTTTATCGATTGGGGGTCGATAAAACCGCTTCGATCCACAAACCACGAATTGGTTCACCGAACCCGGTACATGGTTCACGCCATCAAGCCAAATTCCGTGACTATGCTGAAGAGAACTACAAAATACAATCTGGCTTGATATTTCTTATGAAAAAAATCTTTGTGCCTAATGGGTTAATGATATGGTGGTGCTATTTTGGCTAGTACCTTTGAGAAAAAAGTAGAAGAGGTACTAGGTGATTTGGTGCATTTTGGGCTTACATATATGCCACTACATGGCACCATATTAAAGGTTAGGTATGCCACAACAATTGTTTGCTTGTTACCACTTATGGATAACATTAAGAATTTCCAAATCCTTCATCTCAAAATCATTGGATAAGAAGTCTTTCACCTCCTTAAACACATTTAGGTTGGTTCCATGTCATCAGCAAACACAAGATCACACCTTCGCCCTCCATAGTGAGAGTACGCACATATGGCAGCTTTGTTCGCAACAATGCTAACATATGTCAACGACACCTTCATCCATCAATACTCAATTAGATCATCAATGCCAAGCAACCTGCTAGATTTGTCAACAGCCATTGCGTGACACCTCTACAAGAGCCTTTGTGACTTCAAACAAAAATTGTGGTGTTGGTTAAAACATCATCTTGTGACATTCCTTGGTCACTATGGCTTTCATCTAACACGGTTATACAACCTGTTGTGTTTTACTTTTTGAGCTGTTGAATAGGTTGACCTCTTTCTCTATGTTAATGACATCATCCCGACAACATTCTCCATTGAGCTCTATGTGATTCAGCATGGCTAGTGGAAGCTGTGAAATCATTCAGTGATGCTTGTGTTTGTCAGCTTTCCCCAATGGCTAGCAACCTCCCACAATCTATCATGTGCTACCACTTGTAGATTTAGAGTTGTTCTTACACCTGATTATTGATAACATTTATAAAGGGACTAGTGGAGCATTTTGGAGAGCCATCCAAGCCAAAAAAAAAGTGAGAATTGAGTGTTAGCCTTGATTTCTACTAGTGTTCTTGCTTAGGTTTTCATGAAGTGAGGACGAACACTTATTGCTCTTGGTGATTGCCATCACCATGACAACCTGGTGGATGACATTGTAACCTTCGTTGCCTCCTTGATGTAGGTATTGTGAGGCTCCAAAATTTTTACATGGTATTGAAACGTATCATACTAGAGTGGCAAATGGGTATTCACTACTGGAGGAGAGTTTTAATTGAGTCTTGGAGACTATTTGATACTCTGACGTGGATTAGACGATGTGGGAACAACCTATTAAGACCTTGAAAAAACCTTGTTGTCTCTTTGCAATACTCTACACTTGATCTACTTCTATAAATTGCAAGCTTCTTGGTTGACAACTATTTAATTTCTAATGTTCTTAGCATAGGTTTCATGCTTGCGAATTGAGGACCTCAGTTTAGTGTGATTATATGCTAATAAAGACATGATTACTTGTGTTTTTTCTAAAGAATTATTAGCTTGTAGAAGAAGTTAAAGATCAAGATGCTAAGGAGATTTAGTTTTTGCATAGTATATAGGTTGTTGCAATTAAATTTTAAGAGCCCTATTTAACGCTATCCCTTGGGTCACTCGGTCCTTACAACATAGTTGGATGTGTACTGTTGCCAAACCCGATAGTGAAGGTCTTTTTTGAACCAGCAGTGATCTAGAGGTCTTTTTTTATTAATAGGTATAGATTTTCGATTAATAAAGGCAGACAAACAACCTCCTCCGTTAATCCTTTATTTACTGTGCCTTTAGGTCGGAGGCGTTTCCTATGCCCGCCTCCAAAATCTGAAACTGCCGTCTGCATACAGTTTTAATTTATTGTAGTAGTGAATGTCTCTATGAAATTAGACTCTTAATAACACCCTTTTAAATTGTCTTTTTTGTTTAGTTTGTGGAATTCCATTCCAAAACATTGCCATGCTCAAGATTAAAGAGTATTTTGTGCATTGGAATAATCATATTTTGAACCTTAGGCATATTTTTAGGTTTACTTTCCTCCTAAAATTTGGAGACGCCAATTCACCTTAGCTGCATTGCTGCTTCTTTTGTCCAATGCTGCACTATATCTCTTTTTGCACCTTTTCACAGTAAACAAGGATAGTAGGACCCATGTTCTAATCTCCAGTGCAGGAAAGGTCACGGAGATATTGTTTCCAGGCAGAAAACCGTATGTACGTCATCCATTCCTTTTAATTATATATATATCTACAGTCGTACGTGCGTGGATGGTAGAGCCGTTTTGCTCCATTGTTGGAGAAATCAATTCAACTCCAGCACTGATGCGCTAAATGTTACTTTTGATTTAATGTTCAAGTTTACTTGAGACTTTTGTCCTTCATTTTTTTTTTTTTTTTTTTTTTTTTTTTTTTTGTCCTTCATTGGCCAGGAGGTTCAGAGCTTTATCTTCTGCTCTAATTGTGCTAGTATTAGCATTGGTTGATTATATAAAGGGTACCAAAGGAATCTAATGGGCAAGGAGAACAACCGGAACGAACTTCGTAGCAAGAATCTATGCTGACATATATAGATGTAATATATCCAAGATTGTGATTTTTGTTTGTTGCTCTTTCCATTGTTGGGAGGATTAAAAGTTATTTTCTCATTGTCCACTGACAACAGATAACCTTTTAGTTTTTGATCCTTTATCGTCTGGGAACTTGGTGGCTAACCTCCAAACATTTAATTATGGTGTAGTGAGGATTAGGTCCTGCTCTTGAATGAATAAAAGAAGCACCCCGGGGGATTCATGACGTTCTTCTAGGGTACGTATATACATTTATACAACCTAGTACTTTGTATTATCGTCTTCAACTTTCTACCAAAAAGAGCGGCATACAAAATTCAAGCACCCCGGGGGATTCATGACGTTCTTCTAAGGTATATACATTTATACAACCTAGTACTTTGTATTATCGTCTTCAACTTTCTACCAAAAAGAGCGGCATACAAAATTCAAGCACCCCGGGGGATTCATGACGTTCTTCTAAGGTATATACATTTATACAACCTAGTACTTTGTATTATCGTCTTCAACTTTCTACCAAAAAGAGCGGCATACAAAATTCAGTTTGCCGGACAGCTACAGTCACCTTTCCCTGACCTGATCTCGAGTGCTTGGGCTCCACCAAAATGTAAGTTCTTCCTGTGGCTGCTACTTCAGAACCAATTATGGACAGTAGCGCGCTTGCAGAGGAGACACTGGCCAAACAATTACTTTTGTGCGCTTTATGAGAGAAGTTTGGAGACAGCACATCACCTCTTTTTTGAATGCCCTTTCTCATGTCAAGTATGGGACTCGGTGGCGTCGAGAAGTAATTGTCAGGACGTCATCCAGAATTCATCTCCTTCTTTCCCCTCTCTCGAACTCTCCCGCATATCTACAGAGAGAGGCGATTTGGAGGGAGCTGGTCTCCGCCGGCGGAGCCGGGCGGTCCCTCGCCCCGATGGCCTTCGGGCCGTCGCGAGGTGGTGAAGACCGCGGGTCTCGCCGGTCGGGGTGTAGGTTTAGTAGGTCTAGCTCTAGGGTTCCGGGCGGCGGCGTCGGGCGGCGGCGAGGTCGCTGCCATGGAATAAGGTCCTCGCCCTCTTCTCCGTCTTGGCGGCGTTCCGCTCCGGCGCCCGGCAACGAGCGTGGAGGTTGAGTCCGGGCTTTGCCGCTCGTGGCCAGAGTCCGCGCGGTCCGCCTCCGCCGTCTTCTCGGCGCGGTTTCGCGCCGCCGGGCCGAAGGTACGCCGGGCGATGGTGGGCGTGGTGGCTGGTTTGAGGGCGGTGCGAGCTCGGCTTCTCCATGGCGGGGCGTCCCTTGGCGGCCGCTCCGTGAGGTGGTGCCGGGCGAGGTTCGGGAGGAAGTTGCCGATGGTCTTTCAACGACATAGATGCGCCCGGTGCGGATCCGAGCTGTTGGCTGTTGCGGCTTCTCAACGCGTTTGGCTTCTTCTCCGGCCTCGGCGGCAGCTTCGTCGGGCGATGGCGGCGGCGTCGGCGTCGGGCGCGTCTTCGGCGTTTGCAGAAGCAACTGGAAGTCTCGGATTTTTGCAAAGAAGTCCTTCTGTACTTGTTTGCTGTTTTCTTTTTCTTTCAGGGTGCTTCTTGTAATAGGGGTTGTACTGTACTGCTTAATACATAAAACCCTCTCCCCTTCGCAAAAAAAGAGAAGTAATTGTCAGGGATTACACTCAAGGGTTTGGACCTCAACGGATCATGGCTATGACATTCTTTGCTGTTTCAATCGCATTATAGCAGCTGACGGTCGGCGGGGGCACACCTGGACCATCCTCACTCTGTGGAGCATTTGGATCCTTCGAAACGCCATAAAAGGAAGACGATGCAGGCTCTCGTGGCACATATTATGGACACTGCTAGGCAATGGTCGCTGGCTGGATGCCGTTTTCTTTTCCAGCAAATAAATGATGTAATATTAGCTAGCGAGTAGTTCACTAAGTTTCCTGGCCCTAAATTAGCCTAGGCTAATTCGGGGAGCGTAGCTCGCGCGTGTAATCAAACTTTGCTGCTCTCTCTTAATATAACCAAAGCCGGGTTTCCGGATCTTTAAAAAAAAAAACAGCTTCATTCGAACCATGGTGTTTCACTCATGGCTCAATGGTAAAGGCCATTGGTTAGGGGCTCCCACCCGGGGTTCAAATCCCCAAAGTGCGACACTTTATCCCGGATTTATTTCAGGATTTTCCGCGCTATGCATTAAGTGGTAGGCGACGTCCCGTCGATAGCGAGGCGCCAGTGGGTGACTTTGGAACTTCACGATTTGCCGCCTCAGTCTTCAAGGTGCTCATAGGGGTAGGGTTTTGCGTCACGTGTGTTCATAGGGGTGAGTGTGCGTGCGTGTTAAGCGTCTGCGTTAATACTTGTGTAATCTCAAAAAAAAGAACTAAGTGCTTATATTTTTGTGCTCTGGGTCTGGAAGCAATTCAGTATTTCTCTCGCAAAAAGAAAATAGTGTTAGAGATAAGAAATTTGGAGCAATATCTAAATAGAAATTCCACGCTGCAAAGACATCCACTTGGCTTAAAATCGATCGGAGATTTCTAAATAGAAATTCCAAGACTTCTTGGACAATCTCATCTTATGAGTCAATTACCATGTGCAAGATTGATATCTCAATTACCATGTGCAATTTTATACATTTGATTTCAGATATATAACAAAACAATTACATCATCTCATATTATAATACAATAGATCAAAGCACTTTCGATTGTGTCCTAATATAAGACTACAAGTACTGGCCATTGCAGCGAATCTTGGTGAAGATCTTGGGTCTGTTTATTTAGAACAACTTATAAGCTGCTTGTGGTTATGCATGTCTATAGCTTATTTTGGTCTTGATTATTCACACCGTTCCTGTCTATATTGAAATGAAGTACGTTGGGGCGCTTATTTAGGGTAGACCATACTTTTAATCTATTTATTGTGCAGTTTATCTGGAAAGTCTTCCCGTACAATCTGTGGTGGGATCCTAATTTTATTTGGCATCACTAGCACACTGCAGATGGCCTAAGCACGTGGCCTAATTCACGAACAACTCTATTAGAAACTCTATTACAGTGGACAATCTCAACCTATCTAAGCCCATCACCGAGCAACTTAGCCTCTTTTGGTTGTACTTCAAGGTTAGATCGACTGTCCTCATTAGAGTTAGAGCTTTGCAAATTGATAGTCAGTCAGTCAGAGGTCCTTCGCCACAAGAACTCGGGAACACCTCTCGTGAAGACCTGTCGGGGAGATGGAAGCTTGAGCTTGCCCTAGGTCAGCAAGGCTGCCTAGGATGTGAATGGATCTCTTTGAGAGATGCAACGAACAAGAGATTAGAAAAGTGTAGGGCGGAAAGGGGATTGAATGTTGGCTCGATCGGTCATCATCCTCTCGACCTCTTGTTTATAGAAGGTGCGGTCTTACTTCATCAGCATCGACTCCAAGCAAGGCAATGATGTCCTCCTTATTGCCCAAATCATGGAGGTCACCTGGCACAACCAACCAAAGAACAACTCTAGCGCTTACCGGAGATTTCAGCGGCAAACACGTTGATCGGAGATGGGGAGTGTTATCACACGCACAATGTGGGCTGAATCTCCAGCGGAATAAACAGGCCAACTGGGGGCAACTGCAAGCCCTACAGGGGCCACACGGAAAGGTGAATAATATCGTGTATCTTCAACATTGGATATGAAGTACAGAGTATTATTAATAGATACTCCCCTTTCCGTCTTATATTCATAATCGGATATGAACTACAGAGTATCTATTATGCATATTTTAATTTATTTTTTACGGCAAGCATATTTTAATTTGTTAAAAATGAACTGAACATATAAAAACACACAACCTAATAAAAATAATGTTCATTAGTTGAAGATAAACCAGTATAAATCTAACCTGTGTGGCTGCACGGTTTTGTTTTTCGAACCGAGGAGGATCCCCATTTCCATTAACAGAGAACGGAAATAACGAGTTTTACAGACCCAGACAGAAAAAAGAGAGAAAAAGCATAAGCAACCACCGACCAACAGTACTATCTAAATGATGCAAACTAGACCAGCCTGTAAGACATGGCAGAATCTAGGAGGCAAGTAAGACCACACGACAAGTGGTTACATAGACTAGTTAATTATAATGAGGAAAAGAAGCATATATCAGAATTTGTAAAGTGCCAACAAAAGGCTGACAGACTACCAAAAACAGATGCAATCCTGCAATTTCATAATTCATATCCAAATGTAAACCAGCAAATAAGCGCGTTTGATATGCAATGCAAAAGGTTAAGATTTCGAAGCCACAGAGATTGCCGATACTTGTGTTTGATATCAACAAGCCAAACATTGGAACTGCAAGTCTGTAACCTGCAAATAGGAGCAAATATGTCAAGTCGATTATAAGTCAGAATCCATGAAGCACGGTAATCACCATTTAAATACAGAAAGTTAAGATTAAGATATATATAACACACAGATACAAGCAAAGAAATTAGTAGAGCCATAATCAAAGCATGAAGTATTTTGTAGCTCTAATTCTGGGATTCCTGTTTTCAATAGAAAAAAAAAACTCAAGAATAATGCACACCAGATTAAAATGATAAAAATACCTGAATATTACATGAAGGTTATTTGTCAGCTAGAGTGCATAGTACATAGATCATATGGACCCCACCTAGATAAGACCATTCACATGCAGGATGCCATTAAAAGATGTTTGAGTTCAGCAGCCTTCATCGTCCTACAAGTAACAAGATTATTTTACACAGGTAAGGAACTATGACCTACATTGTAGAAAAAACAGTGCTAACTTCTTAATGTTGAGAACAGAACCTCAGACTTATTAAGAGAATGAACCCATGATGAAATCTTCATCCTCTGAAAAAAGCTGGAGATTCTTGGTCCTGAGCAGGAACTTAACCTCATCCTCGTCAAAATCAACTAAGAATCCAACCTTGAGAAGATTGGTGAGAGTCGGAATCAGATCTACTCTCTCATACAGGAGCCCCTGAGAGATCTCCTCGCCAAAGCATGTCGCCATCTCCATCTTAGTTATCCTTCCATGTGGTCCATCAGACCTCTGCATGTACAACTTGCGGTTCTCCCTCTCCCACCTAAATATCCTCCGTCCTTTCACTGTCACAGTTCTTCCCAATGATGTCTTTACTTTGTAGCTGACACTAATTGGTTCGATCATCTCAAAAATCTTCATGTCCAGTAGGTAAGAAGCCATTAGGTGCCTCTTGTCAGCACCGTTCTCAAGAACGGGGTTGGCTAGGAAAGCTAGGATTATTCTGAGCAAGCCTAGTGATACAAAGGCATCTCTTGCCTCAACTACCTGGTAGCGATGCATGTTCAAATCACAGGATTCAACTTTTGTAACAGACCTGGAAATTGCTCGAACACCAAGGCTCTGGTAGATAGCATCCATCTTAGCTCGAGCAGTGAATGACAGCCCAGTTGGATACCAAACAAATAGTGGCTCTGACGAAAACTGATCCAACAAATGCTTCAGGAGGAGATCATCTGGAACAAAGACGTCTTCCACCTCCCGCAGGATGATCTTGCCACAGGATAG
Source organism: Hyparrhenia diplandra (assembly GCA_015847255.1). NCBI lineage: Eukaryota > Viridiplantae > Streptophyta > Magnoliopsida > Poales > Poaceae > Hyparrhenia > Hyparrhenia diplandra. The sequence goes on along the minus strand of JADLZK010011447.1, from coordinate 61,088 downwards.
AACAGGGACTCTTGTGACAGATCCTGAAAGTAGCTTTTCTGTTGTCGCATTCCAACGATTTCCAATGAATTCCCAGAAAATGAACAGCTAGCTGGGGTCAGCTCAGAACATGTGCACTCCCAAGAGCGCCACAGAATGCAGTGATCTAAAACTCTTGGGCTCTGCCTGACACCAAGACTGGAGGAGAAGAATCCAAGCAAATCATTTTCATAGTACTTGTCCAAGACTGAGAAGCGTGTACTAAACAGGCCGTTCCTGTCATGAAGAACACAATCTACAGGACGCACCCAGTGGCCACTATTTCTTCCATTGGGTATCCAAATCCAGCTTTCACCTTTATTTCTAGGACTCCATTTAAAAGCTGCAAAGTATTTATAGATCCTGGTTATGGTATCTACTCTCATAAAGTGCTTCAATTCCTGTTCCAACAGAGTGCAGCCGTTGCCAATGTCCACAACAACTCCGATCAGTCTGAGCTCAGTCTTGTATGACAATATTTCAGAATCATAAAATGCTTCGTCGATGAAAGGACCATCTTCCCTGTGAAAATATGAAGACCATGCTAAATCATAAAGGATACATTGATCTGCATACCTGTATCCAAGAGTTGACTTCATTTGCATCTTTCTAATCTGCGCTGCAAAGTTTAAAGATACAAGAGTTGAGCTCACAAGTAAAGGTGGGCTGTCAGCAGCAGACAAGGCTACTAAATTCTGGTCTGTGCTCCCACTGGTGATCCCAGAGTCACTGACAAGCATCCCAGTGTAGCAGCTAACAACAATGGGCATGGGCATTTGAGGTTTCTGTGCCATAGATAGGCATGATAAGATGAAGTCTGCCCCCTGGTCACTGCTACAGTTCTCAACATTAGGGGCGGTTTTAGATGGACATTTAGGGCGGTTTTTCCAACCGCCCTAAACAAGCGCACCTAATGTTCGTCGACATTAGGGACGGTTGGGAAAAACCGCCCTAATGTCTCAACATTAGGGCGGCTCCAACACCCTAAACAAGCGCACCTAATGTTCGTTTACATTAGGGACGGTTGGGAAAAACCGCCCTTATCGTCTCAACATTAGGGCGGCCCCTGTTTGAGCCGCCCCAATGTGATATACTGGCGGTTCTGCTCATCGCAAACCGCCCCTAATGTCTATAATGTAGGGGCGGTTTATCTAAAACCGCCCCTAGAGTTGAATTTCACAACAAAAAAATATAAATATATAATTCACAGATTCAATTAATAATTGACATAATGTCTCCATACTTCAAATAAACATATATGCATCATGCAAAACTCACATACTTCAACATACTTCAACTAATTTCAGTTCAGACATATCGAGTGTCCAACACTTGCACTCCAAACATATTACAAAGTCTTCAACACCATTACATTGATGAATACAATATTGTCTCATAAGTCATAGTCAACTAACACAGGGCATAGCCGACTAGTACCATGTTTAGCTTCACTCCCATCCATTGCATCAGTTGTCCACTTTTTGGCTCCAGACTTCATTGCAGCATATACTTTTAAAGTGCTAGCCTTTTCAGAGCCTACCAAATAGGATGAGAATACAATTGTAAGGTAATTTAAATTATAAGGAGACGGTCAAAGCTAACTTGAAACAAAATAGCTTCAAATTATCATACTACTGCCATCTAAAGATTAAAAAGAATGACAATAAATTGAACTCACAAACATCAAGTGGTTTGAAATATGAACTGAAGAAACTAAAGAAGCTGCAGTGTGCTGAAGCTAAGAATTGCAACACGTTTAAGTCAAGACACTAGCTAGCAGCTATTGAACGAAGTAGTACTGAATCTTTATTTCCTTGCCAACCGAAATAGATTAATTAAATGAGGGCAAGCAAATCATGTAAACAAAAGAAGATAGTTCATTTGACCAATTAGAAGCAAGTACTAGCTGTAGCTGCTCACGTTCTACTCTCCAACCTCCACTCGAAATCACATACGAGACCACGCACAGACAGAATGCCAGGCGAGCACTGGGAACAAGAAAAGTTACCAAGCTGTTGTGCTCGGCGTGCGTGCTAAATCACTGCTGTAGAATTAAAGTTTCAGGCTGAGAATCGATCGATGCACAACAGCAGCTCAAACACAACTAGCATCTTGAGTTGACAGATAACTGAGCTAGCCGAGATGAATTGCTTACCTACTTACCAATAGCTTGAAGCACGGTGCTGGACTGGTGCTGCAGTACGCTCGCCATAGCAAGCACGGCACCCAAGTCTGACGGACAGGTAGCAGATGAGCACAGCTCTAGAGAGCGCTCTTGACACCAGAGTATCGGCGTGGATTGTGCTGCCGCCGGGTTTTGCTGAGACCTCCCTGCACCTCCTTTCACCTGACAAACAGAGAGGAACACCACACTCGAACAGAAGAACAGGCGGTCACAAAAATCGACGGAAACTGAGACAAATCAAAACAGCTCGACCTTAAACTTTGCTCAGGTAATCACAACAACATCATCTAGCTACTCCCTGAAGATCATGGCTCAAAACAACTCCAGTTGACCAAGATTGCAGATCACGCGAGAAGGAGCAGAAAAAGCGAATGAAAAGCAAATCGCTGGAATCTTTGTGCTCGTGAGGACTTAGGCGATTTCCTTCGGTAGATGAGTTCTACTCACGTCATAGCACGATTCAGCTCAAGAAAAATCAGTCGAAATGATCCACAATCAAAGAAATCGACCCTAGAATAGGAAGGGGAAAAGAGTGACGAAAAGCAAATCGGTGGCGTGCAACGGAGTTTGGGGGGAGGAGCAGCTCGCGGCTGGGGAGATGCGAGGTCGCGCTCGCGGTGCGGGGCTGGGATGGCGTGGGGCGGAGTTGAGGGAGGAGCGGCGCTGGGCTTGCGAGGCGCGCGGCGGTGCCAGGGAAGAGAAGAGCGGCGCGGGGATGTGTGAGAGAGAAGTCTAGGGTTTGGATTGCTTTTATAGTTCGTGGGCGCAATTGAGGCCGTTGGATCTTCAATCGACGATCAGGAGTTATGGGCTGAGCATAATAATGGGTTCATTTTGAGGTTTAGGCCCATTAGAGTCTTATGTTACTTTTATTTTTAATTTCTAATAAAGTTCATGATTATTTTTAATCTCTTGTGCCCTAGGAGGCAAAACTTGTGGAGGCCGGGTGCGAAAATTATTGTGTTTTCAAAGTGTAATTCGCCATATTTTGTCACAAACGGCACGTAGAAAAAAAATACGGTAATTTCAAAATGACTAAAAACCTAGGATTTTGCGTGGGGCCATATTTTGGATGTAAATGACCACAAAAAATTTGAGGAAGTTTGGACATAGGCGGAGCGAGACGTGCTTCATAGTGGTATACGGAACCTTTCACTCAAACCTATCCCTACACCTAGGTTTCTCATGGTTGTATGGCCCCGTGTGCTTTGCGGTGTGCTATCGGCCTCAAACTTTTTCTCGAGGCATCTACATGGCATGTGTGAAGGCACCGCCAAGTTTGAGAATTTTCTCTCAAATTGTTTGGTAATTTTCTCGATTATTTTAATTACCCATAGCGACTTCTCCCTCCCTAATTATAACGTTGAACTATGACCACCCCCAAAAGACACAAACGGTGCCAAACTTTGCCGCAAGGTCTCTTGTGCCCTAGGAGGCAAAACTTGTGAAGGCCGGTGCGAAATTATTGTGTTTTCAAAGTGTAATTCACCATATTTGGTCGCAAACGGCACGTAGAAAAATACGGTAATTTCAAAAATAACTAAAAACCTAGGATTTTTGCGTGGGGCCATATTTTGGGTGTAAATGACCACAAAAAAATTTAAGGAAGTTTGGACATAGGCGGAGCAGACGTGCTTCATAGTGATATACTGGAACCTTTCACCGAACTCAATCCTTACACTTAGGTTTCTCATGGTTGTATGGCACGTGTGCTTTGCGGTGTGCTATCGGCCTCAAACTTTTTCTGGAGGCATCTACATGGCATGTGTGAAGGCACCGCCAAGTTTGAGAATTTTCTGAAATTGTTTGGTAATTTTCTCGATTATTTTAATTACCGCGCGACTTCTCCCGGTAATTATACGTTGAACTATGACCACCCCAAAAAGACACGAAACGGTGCCAAACTTTGCCGCAAAGGTCTCTTGTGCCCTAGGAGGCAAAACTTGTGAAGGCCGTCTTGAATTATTGTGTTTTCAAAGTGTAATTCACCATATTTGGTCGCAAACGGCACGTAGAAAAAAATACGGTAATTTCAAAAATGATTAAAAAAACCTAGAATTTTGCGTGTGAAAGGTCCTAATGGCTAGAGGGGGTGAATAGCCTATTAAAAATTCTTGCAACAACACTAAGCACCCGGATTAATAAATAAGATGGCGAAGCTAATTAAAGCGGTGCTTTCTGAGCTAACTATGCAAGCCACAAGCAAGAGAAGATATTTCTAATATCTGTAAGATCACTCAAGGGCTAAGTCACTAGTTTACTCCTAGGTGAACAAGCAATTCTAACTAGATTACCAACTAGGAGCTAACAAGGCTAAGCAAACTAAACTCACTACTCAAGCTAAGCAAGGCTACTCAAGATATATCTAAGTAAATGCACGTGGAGTAGTGAACGATATACCGACGTCGATGTGTAGAGGTGGAAGCCAATCACCGTGATCAACAAGAAATCTCCAACGAGCACAACAAGGTTGACACGATGATTTTTCACCGAGGTTCACGTGCTTGCCGCAAGACGCTAGTCCCGCTTGTGGCGACACACTCACTTGACGTATGCTAAGCTTAATGGCGGTGCCAAATCCCTATGGGAGCTCAAGCAAACGATCACAAAAGAGGGTCCAACAAGCCACGAGCAATCCACTAGTGCTCCTTTCGCGAATCTCCCGGGGTAAGGAACGACCCCTCACAATCAACACCTGTGGCCTCAAACAAGCTCCACTTGAGCTCAACACCGCCTCTTGCTCCAAGCCGCTAGGGAACCGGGCAAATTCTCAAGAAAACAAGAATCCCGCGGCTTCTCCAAGGATGAAGTGCCTCTAGATGCAACCGATGATGCAATGCACTTCTATCACTCTCAATCTCACCAAGAATTCGAGTTAATGGATGGAGAGATGAGTGGAGAGGAGGATCAAATGCTCACTAGCAAGTTGGAAGTTTCAAATGTGCAAGAGAGAACCTAAGGAACCAGCCAACCAAGTATATATAGGGCTCCTCTCTCGAAATGGAGCCGTTGCTCCAAAAAATTTGCTCTCTGGCATCGACCGGACGCGAGACCGGAACCACCACTGGTCCGGCCGCGGGTCCTGGCCGGTGCTTCCGGTCGCTACCGACAAGGGGTTGGGCCCATACCCGCCCCCCTCTCCGTCCGGTCACCGGTTCCGGCCGACACCGGAAGCATCCGGTCCAGGATCCGGCCGGTGCGTCCGGCAAAAAAACGCCGGGCAGAGCTCTCGCGGGACGCGACCGACCGGACGCCCGGTGAGTGCTTCCGCCGATGCCGAAGGCCCGTCGCCACCCCGTGACGGTGATCTTCATCTTTTTTTTTCTTTGCTCTTTGCTTCAAACTTGCTTCGCCTCTTGCCGTAGGTTGTCAACACATCCAAGATGATCACGTTATCACCAATGTTAGCACGTCGAAAAAGTTAGGCAAGATCGAAGTTAGTGCTCTCATGTCCTAAATACAATATGCAAGTCGATATGGACCTAGAAGCACTTCATGCAAGGATTGTCGCGGCATTCCCTCTTGATAGTCGGCTATCTATCCTATAATGTGATCACACGCTCTATCGTGTCTTGATCACGAAAAGGAAAAACCTATCAAGATACCTTTGCCTTGATCTCCGGTTCCTCTCAAGCGATCACCGAGCTTGACGATCCATCATGTCCACCATTATCGTCCATGTTCATGATCATCATGCTCCTTGTCATCCTTCTAATCCTATCTCAAAGTTATACACTTAGAGCAAGGATTAGTCCACAAGTGTGTCATCAATTTCCAAAACCAAAAATGAGATTTCAATCTACCCCTTTTTGGTAATTGATGACAACCAACTCACAAAAGATATGAAATAAAATTCAATTGAACTTGAATTGCTTGCCCATAGGATTTTGATCATGAATCAAGGATTGGACAAACATTTCAAGGTTCGGTTTTGGTAGTAGTAGCTCCCTCTACATATGTGCTTCCATGTGTTTGGATCAAATTGGCACATATGTATGGATAGAAATCTTGGAGAGAGATACTAATACCAAAAGAGATGCTAAGGTTCTAGAATTCGGACCTTTGAAGCGTGAAATCATCGGAGTCCTTAGCATCATGTAACTAGACAATCATCAAAACTCAACATACCCCATAAGATCAACATTATAGGCTAAAATGTGAGCTTTGTCTAGATACATCCTATGCATGCTAGTTGGTCAATACACCAAACAATTTTCAAAAACTAGCATACACCAAGCAATCATGTATATTGAATTTAGATTGCCAATGCAACATCACATTATGATCATGCACATACAAATGCACAAATAGTCTATGAGCTTACTCCCCTATTTGTGTGATCCTTTCCAACATCTTTGTGACTTATTTCTCCCTTGTCAATAATCACCAAAAAAGGTGTAAATGAGAGAAATCAAATCAATCAAAGTATCACATGTGGTCTCATCTAGATCACTTGCCTTTCCATGTATTCAAATTTGAACCAAGGACAAGCTTTTTCACACCTCATATGCATAAGGGTTATCTTGCACCATGTTAGAATACACATCAATAGCGCATTTTTTAGAGTTGACACTAGGATTGCAAGCACATAAACATGTCATATGCCACCACTAGATCATAAAAGCATTCAAAGCAATAGTGGTGCCACACATACATTGAAATCATTTAATTTTTCATAAATGAGCCTATTAAGAATGCATGATGGCTAGATGCACTAACAAGTCCTTAGCAAATATGAATGCCATGACAACCAACTTTTACCTTGGGGTTTGTCGAAGGAGAGGCATGTCATATAAGTGGGGTGCATCAACTCAAGTTGGAGAAGTCAATGATGTTCAATTCTCCCTTTAGCATGCAAAACCTCTTCTCATCAAGTGGCTTGGTGAATATGTCGGCTAGTTGATCTTCGGTGCCAATGCCCATGATACAAATGTCACCCTTTTGTTGATGATCTCTTATGAAGTGGTGTCTTATGTCAATGTGCTTTGTTCTTGAATGTTGAACCGGATTTTGGGTCATCTTCCTTGCACTTTCATTGTCACAAAACAATGGGACTTTGTCAAATTGGAATCCAAAGTCCTTCAATGTTGACCTCATCCAAAGCAATTGAGTGCAACAACTTCCCGCACTAATGTATTCGGCCGGCGGTTGAAAGAGCAACACTATTTTGCTTCTTTGAAAACCATGATACTAGTGATCTTCCAAGGAATTGACATGTGCCACTTGTGCTCATTCTATTGATCTTGCACCCTCCATAGTCGGAATCCGAATATCCAATCAAATCAAACTTGGATCCCTTTGGATACCATAGTCCAACATCTTGTGTGCCTTTCAAGTACCTCACAATTCTCTTTGTTGCTTTGAGGTGACTTTCTCTTGGATCGGATTGATATCTAGCACACATGCCCACACTAAATGCAATATCCGGTCTTGATGCGGTTGCATAGAGCAAACTCCCAATCATAGACCTATATTTCTTTTGTTCAACCATCTTGCCACTAGGATCGGGGTCTAAGCTTCCATTAGTTTCCATTGGTGTGGACATTGACTTGGCATCTTGAAGATCAAACTTCTTGATCATGTCTTTGATGTACTTGCCTTGACTAATGAATGTCCCATTCTTCAATTGCTTGATTTGAAGTCCAAGGAAGAATGTGAGCTCTCCAAGCATTGACATTTCAAACTCATTGGCCATCATCTTTGTAAACTCTTCACAAAACTCTTGGTTGGTTGACCCAAAGATAATGTCATCAACATATATTTGCAACACGAACAATTCTTTGCCAATCTTCTTGGTGAAGAGAGTGGTGTCCACCTTACCCATCTTGAACCCTTTAGAGAGGAGAAAATCTCTCAACCTCTCATACCATGCCATTGGTGCTTGCTTCAAACCATACAATGCTTTCTTTAACTTGTAGACATGGTTGGGATACTTCTCATCTTCAAAGCCCGGTGGTTGTTCAACATACACCAACTCATTGATGAAGCCATTCAAGAATGCACTTTTCACATCCATTTGATAGAGCTTGATGTCATGAGCACACGCATAAGCAAGCAAGATTCTAATTGCTTCAAGTCTAGCAACCGGTGCATAGGTCTCTCCAAAGTCAAGACCCTCTACTTGAGTGTACCCTTGAGCTACTAGTCTTGCCTTGTTTCTAACCACGATTCCATCTTGATCTTGCTTGTTCTTGAAGACCCACTTAGTTCCAATCACATTATAGTCCTTTGGTCTTTCCACCAATTCCCATACATCATTCCTCTTAAAGTTGTTCAACTCTTCATGCATGGCATTGATCCAATCTTCCTTCTTGAGTGCATTTTCAATGTTCTCCGGCTCTTCTTGTGCTACAAAGGCATGGTGAGCATAAAAGATGCTAATCTTCTTCTAGTAACCACTCCACTATTGATGTCACCCACAATTTGATCAATTGGATGATCTCTTGCTATGTTGGATGGTTGCATCACTTGCACTTGATGACTAGGATGAGTGGATGGACTAGCTTGTTGTTCTTGATCTTGATCTTCACCTTGAGTGCCACTAGTGCTAGCATCATTTGTACCAATCTCAACTATAGTGGTAGGCATTGGGGTGTTTTCATCATCATCAACTTGTCTTGGCCGAATATCACCAATATCCATATTCCTCATGGCATTCTCCAAGTTGGAACCACTCACATCATCATGATTTTCAACTTCATTTTGAGAGCCTTGGGTTTCATCAAATTCAACATCATGAACTTCTTCAAGCTTGCCACTATCCAAGTTCCAAACTCTATATGCTTTGCTTGTGGTTGAATATCCAACAAGGAACCCTTCATCACATTTCTTGTCAAACTTGCCCAATCTTGTGCCTTTCTTGAGAATGTAACATTTGCATCCAAAGACTCTAAAGTATCTAATGTTGGGCTTCCTTCCATTTAGTAACTCATAGGGTGTCTTGCCAAGCATCCCATGGCAATAGAGTCAGTTGCTACAATAGCAAGCCGTGTTGATTGCTTCGGCCCAAAAGGAATGGCTAACATTGTATTCACTAAGTATTGTTCTTGTCATTTCAATCAAGGTTCTATTCTTCCTCTCAACTACACCATTGAATTGAAGAGTGTAGGTTGGTGAGAATTGATGTCCAATTTCAAGCTCATCACACAACTCTTCAATTCTTGTGTTCTTGAATTCACTTCCATTGTCACTCCTAATCTTCTTGATGGATGTCTCAAACTCATTTTGAACCCTCTTGACAAATGTCTTGAAAATCTCAAATACATCATTCTTGTCATGTAAGAAGAACACCCATGTATATCTAGTGTAGTCATCAACTATGATAAAACCATACTTGTTGCCTCCAATGCAAGAGTATGATGTTGGCCCAAACAAGTCCATGTGTAGCAACTCAAATGCCTTGCTTGTACTCATTGTGCTCTTGGTTGGATGTGCATTGCCATGTTGCTTGCCGGCTTGACATGCTACACAAGGTTTGTCCTTCTCAAACTTCACATCATTCAAGCCTCTAACCAAGTCATGCTTCATCAACTTGTTTAATTGCTTCATTCCAACATGACCAAGCCTTCTATGCCACAACCACCCTTTGCTAGCCTTTGAGAGTAAACATGTTGTCAACTTGATTTCTTTTGAGTTAAAATCAACAAGGTAGAGATCACCATATCTAAATCCCTTGAAGATCATGTTTGCACCATCACCACTAACCACTTTAACTTCTTGGCTTGTGAAAATGCATTTGTAGCCAAGATCACAAAGTTGAGAGACCGACAATAGATTGTAGTCAAGATTATCAACTAGCAACACCTTTGACAAGCTCTTCCCTTGAGTGATTGCAATCTTGCCTAGCCCCAACACATTGCCTTTCTTGTCATTGCCAAATATGATTGACTCATATTCATCAATGCCCTTGATGCTAATAGACTTGAACATATGAGAATCCCCGGTCATGTGTTGAGTGCACCCACTATCCATTATCCAATGCTCTCCTCCAGCATGATAATTGACCTATAAAATAAGATCAATTCTTCTTAGGTACCCAATATTACTTGGGTCCTTCAAGGTTAGTCACCAAGGCCTTTGGTACCCAAATGGCTTTCTTCTTTGAGCCCATCCATGGTGTACTAATGTACCTAGCACGAACACCATTGTTCTTCTTCACAAGCATATAAGAGTTATCAAGCTTGATGGAAGAAACATTGGTCCTCTTGTTCATGCACTTTTGCTCTACATGACCAACTTGCTTGCAAGCTTTGCAATAGCTACCATTGTTCTTCACAAAACGAAGTAACAAGAGCGGCCTTGCCTTTCTTGGGGATATAGCCTAAGCCCTCCTTGTATAAGGATGCCCTTTGGCTACCCAAGCACATAAGCAAGCGGTCCTCACCACCATAGGCCTTAGCCAAGGAGTGATTGAGCTCCTTTACTTCCCTCTTTAAACAAGCATTCTCATGAATAAGCATAGGGTTATCATTATCTTCACTAGAGATGGATATGCTAGTGATAGAGCTAGTGGAGGTCTCACACTTGGGGGTTGATTCATCAACAAGAATGTCACACATGATGCTTGCATTGGATGTATCAACATTTTCAACAACTAAGCACAACTTGTGCTCTTCAAGTAGAGAGGAATGAGTTTTCTCTAACTTAGAATGAGTTTTCTCAAGCTTCTTATGGTCTACCTTTAGACTCTCATAAGATGCCCGAAGCTCATCAAGTTTTTGCTTAAGACTCTTTGTTTCCTTATGCAAGCCCTTGCATTCCTTTCTACTTTGCTTGAACATCACAACACATTCATCAAACATGCTTTGCAACTCCTCCCTAGATTGAGTTGGCTCCTCATCATCACTATCACTATCACTATCATCATCATCATCTTTAGTGATAGATTGTACCTTAGTGGCCTTAGCCATGAAGCATGAAGAAGGAGTGTCGAAGAGGGAGATCTTGTCATGCATAGCAAGGTGAGCTTGTCCCTTCTTCTTCTTCTTGTCCTCTTCTTCATCACTTGAAGATGATGAGACATCACTATCCCAAGTAGCCACATGTGACTCATTCTTCTTCTTGGGCTTGTTCTTCTCATTCTTGGCATCATTCTTCTTTCTTGCCTTCTTGATGCCCTTCTCATCATCACTCTCATAAGGACACTCGACAATCAAGTGACAATCATCATGGCAATGAAAGCATGTCATGTTGCCTTCATTCTTGCCATCCTTGGTCTTCTTCTTGGATGATTGTTTCTTCTTGTTCTTGGAGATATAGTTCTTCTTCACAAACTTTTCCAATCTCCTCACAAAGAGAGCCATGTGCTCATCAATTTCACTTCCACTAGTAGAAGTGCCATCCTCTTCATCACTTGATTCTTCCTTCTTCTTCTTTCCCTTGGATGTAGAACTAGCTTTGAGGGCCAATCCCTTCTTGTCATCCTTCTTGTCCTCATCCTTGGTCTTCTTGTTGGCCTTGTTGATGAGCTCTTGCTTCTTTAAGTCATCTCTAAAAGAGTCATCGGTCATCACATCATCAAGCAATTGATTTGGTATCAAGAGCTTCAAGTTGGTCTTCACTAGCACGGTCTTGAGCATCTCAAATCTTTCCTATTAAGCACCTCAAGAACTTCATGTTGAATGTTGTGTCCTTGATGTCTTCACCGAGTGCATTGAGATCGTTCACCAACACTTGCATGCGGTGGAACATCTCCCGCACACTCTCATCTTCCTCCATCTTGAAGCTATTGAATTGTTCAAGCTTGATGTAGGCTTTGGCTTGCTTGACTCCTTCGGTGCCCTCATAGCACTCTTCTAGCTTCTTCCATATGTCATGGGCGATTGTGAGTGTCTTGACTTGCTCAAACACTCTATCGTTGAATGCCTCATGAAAAGCACTCACGGCCACATCATTGGCATATATTTTCTTCTCTTCCGCGGTTGGCTCATTTGGCTTTGCCACTTCAAACTTGTTTTTTCGGTGACAACCCACACTTCTCTATTGATTTGCTTGAGGTGTGCGGTCATCTTCAACTTCCAATCCCAAAGTTGGTGCCATCGAAATGTGGCGCCTTCTTGGTGTTGTTGACATGGAAAGTAGCCATTTTCTTATCACCGTTGGATGTTAAGCCACTCAAATACGGTTGCCTCGGCTCCGATACCACTTGAAAGGTCCTAATGGCTAGAGGGGGGTGAATAGCCTATTAAAAATTCTTGCAACAACACTAAGCACCCGGATTAGTAAATAAGATGGCGAAGCTAATTAAGCGGTGCTACGAGCTAACTATGCAAGCCACAAGCAAGAGAAGATATTTCTAATATCTGTAAGATCACTCAAGGGCTAAGTCACTAGTTTACTCCTAGGTGAACAAGTAATTCTAACTAGATTACCAACTAGGAGCTAACAAGGCTAAGCAAACTAAACTCACTACTCAAGCTAAGCAAGGCTACTCAAGATATATCTAAGTAAATGCACGTGGAGCGATGAACGATATACCGACGTCGATGTGTAGAGGTGGAAGCCAATCACCGTGATCAACAAGAAATCTCCAACGAGCACAACAAGGTTGACACGATGATTTTTCACCGAGGTTCACGTGCTTGCCGGCACGCTAGTCCCCGTTGTGGCGACACACTCACTTGACGTATGCTAAGCAATGGCGGTGTCAAATCCCCTATGGGAGCTCAAGCAAACGATCACAAGAGAGGGTCCAACAAGCCACGAGCAATCCACTAGTGCTCCTTTCGCGAATCTCCCACGGGGTAAGGAACGACCCCTCACAATCACCACCGGTGTGGCCTCAAACAAGCTCCACTTGAGCTCAACACCGCCTCTTGCTCCAAGCCGCTAGGGAACAGGGCAAATTTCAAGAAAACAAGAATCTGCGGCTTCTCCAAGGATGAAGTGCCTCTAGATGCAACCGATGATGCAATGCACTTCTATCACTCTCAATCTCACCAAGAATTCGAGTTAATGGATGGAGAGATGAGTGGAGAGGAGGATCAAATGCTCACTAGCAAGTTGGAAGCTTCAAATGTGCAAGAGAGAACCTAAGGAACCAGCCAACCAAGTATATATAGGGCTCCTCTCGAAATGGAGCCGTTGCTCCAAAAAAAAAAATTGCTCTCTGCGCGACCGACCGGGCCGACCGACCGGGAACCACCCGGTAGTCGGTCGCGGGTCCTGGCCGGTGCTTCCGTCGCTATCGACAAGGGTTGGGCCTACAACTGGCGCCCCTCCTCCGTCCGTCCGGTCACGGTTCCGGTCGACACGAAGCATCCGGTCCAGGTCCGATCGGTGCGTCCCTAAGCAAAAACGCGGCTCGCAGAGCTCTCTGCGCGGGCCCAAAATGGACGGGACGCTCCGGTGAGTGCTTCCGGTCGATGCCGAAGCGTCCGGTCACCCCAGCGGACGGTGATCTTCATCTTTTTCTTTGCTCTTTGCTTCAAACTTGCTTCGCCTCTTGCCGTAGGTTGCCAACACGTCCAAGATGATCACGTTATCACCAATGTTAGCACGTCGAAAAGTTAGGCAAGATCGAAGTTAGTGCTCTCATGTCCTAAATGCAATATGCAAGTCAATATGGACCTAGAAGCACTTCATGCAAGGATTGTCGCGGCATCCCCTCTGATAGTCGGCTATCTATCCTATAATGTGATCACACGCTCTATCGTGTCTTGATCACCGAAAAGGAAAAAACCCTATCAAGATACCTTTGCCTTGATCTCCGGGTTCCTCTCAAGCCGATCACCGAGCTTGACGATCCATCATGTCCACCATTATCGTCCATGTTCATGATCATCATGCTCCTTGTCATCCTTCTAATCCTATCTCAAGTCATACACTTAGAGCAAGGATTAGTCCACAAGTGTGTCATCAATTTCCAAAACCAAACATGAGATTTCAGCGTGGGGCCATATTTTGGGTGTAAATGACCACAAAAAAAATTTGAGGAAGTTTGGACATAGGCGGAGCGAGACGTGCTTCATAGTGGTATCACGGAACCTTTCACCGAACCCTATCCTTACACTTAGGTTTCTCATGGTTGTATGGCCTGTGTGCTTTTGCGGTGTGCTATCGGCCTCAAAATTTTTTGAGGCATCTACATGGCATGTGCAAAGGCACCGCCAAGTTTAAGAATTTTCTCGGAATTGTTTGGTAATTTTCTCTCGATTATTTTAATTACCGCTAGCGACTTCTTCTAGTGTTTACTAACACTTTCTTAAAAGCCAAAATGACCCATATAACTAATGTTGATCTCGATGAGCTCTAACACGTTTGTATTCAAAGTTTTTCGATTTAAGGTCATTTAGTGCTTCGTTTCACCTCGTTTGACCAAGTTTGACTTTTCCAATTCAACCTAAAGACGCCTTTTTGGAGCCCTAGATCTCCTCTTTTTTGAAAGTCACGAACACCAACTTTGTGTAGCTCCTCAAGATCTACACTCTATATATACAACTTTTTGTATTCAAAGTTTTTCGATTTAAGGTCATTTAGTGCTTCGTTTGACCAAGTTTGACCAAAACACATTAGGGGTGGCTCTATATATAACTGCCCCTGATTTGAGGTTACATTAGGGGTGGCTGAAATATAACCGCCCCTGATTTGAGGAGACATTAGGGGTGGCTGAAATATAACCGCCCCTAATGTGTCAGATAACATTAGGGGCGGCTCGTAACATGAGCCGCCCCTAATGTGCCAACAGTAGGGGCGGTTTGTTACGAGCCGCCCCTAATGTGCCAACATTAGGGGCGGTTTGCATCTACCCTGGATTTTCGCATACATTAGGGGCGGCTCAAATTATGAACCGCCCCTAATGTTCAAGCCAGACGCTCTCTTAGTTCCCTTTTGTAGTAGTGGGTGAAACCCTACAATAACACCCAAGGCCTTGAGCTCCTTCTTATAGCTGTATATTTCCTTGCCCATGCCGTTGCTTGAATCACTGTCATCAATAAACGGTAGGGCTTGCAACTGCCATCAAAGGTTCCCATGAAGAATCAAAGAGCACACATTTGTCTGGAGTCCTGAAACCTTGTGTAGTATTCGACCACTTCTCTTTTCGCATAAATTTGAGAATATCTGCGGGAATGTTTTGTGCTCATCCCTCGAGATCCTTGTAGCGTAAGAGTAGAGCAAGTCTAATTTCCTTTGTAAGGGAAGATGTTGACAAGAGTTGCTTCGATATAATTGGTTATCGAATTGCTTGCTTGCTCCAAACTAAGAACGACACCTAACTTCATCAGTTTGTCCCGGTAGGTCAGGATTTCATTACAATAGAATGACAAATCTAGTAGTGGAACTGCGTCAGCAAATTTTACTAGACATTTCCACTCTGGATCAAGGATAAATGTTTCCCGAGGAGCTCTAAACCCAGCATTAGTCTTCAACCATTGTTGATTCTTTAGTCCCTTCACCAGGTTGTTGCCTGAGTCGGCATATCGATACATTTCGAATAGCATAGCAAAGATCGGTAATGTAACTGGACCTGTTGGAACCTTGAAGTTATCAACAATGATATTGTACTTCTTTTTAATGTGACATGAACACCTAGTTTCTCAAGCTCGGCTTGTAATCACCGATTTCGGGGCCATAGAAATCGATGTCGACAAAAGGTAAAACGCTTATTTCGGATGGTGCTTGTCCATTCGGAGCTGAAAAGAACTGATCCGATTGGGGATCGTACCCGGAGGAAGTCTTCGACCAATTGCTTTGCCTCGATGGTCTTAATGAGATGATCGGATCAGATGTGTTCTGTTCAAGAAATCGATGAAACGGAGCAATGATAACAACATTTCACCCAATTGAGTACGATACCATTGACATGAAAAAATGCTTGCCTATGTATGACATCACTTGACAAGTTCAAACTTCACACCTAGTGTTCCCAGTACTTCCTTGAAATCATTAATTTTGCCTAGGTAATATTCTTCATCAATCATTGGCACATCAACAAAGGAAACTCTATCCTGAAACAAGCAACCCCATTCTCGCATTTGAACGTAATGAATCTGGCGGTGAATGGTAGCCAACGATGTCTTGAGCCAATTACCATACTTGATGCAACTTAAGAAGTTTTTAGGTATGCATATACCCCTTGTCCTTAAATTCTCAATCCATTCTAGAAGGAGAAGTGCTTTCTCTGTAGTTAATGAAGACGATGCAACAGGAAAACCAGCATTAGGAGGAAGGAGAAAAGGCACATCAGTGGCATGTATAAATGTCCTTATAAATGATAAAAACCGATCATCAAATGTATGCTCCCTAGAGGAATTTCGGCATAGATGTAATCATCTCCAAGTTCAACATAGTTTTGTGCCTTCCATGGATTTTTTGCCCAACAATGCAGCCCACTTACTCCCTTTAGATGGAACAAGAACCATGCTTCTTGCAGCAACGACACAACCACAATTGTCAACTATGGGCATTAAATTGCATATATGCTTTACATTCCATTCTGGCATTAAATTCTCTGAGTGCAAGTGATATATGAATCGAGTAAAAGCAAGAACCATGTTTTTCTCATGCAAAGCTTTCACAACAACAAGAGCATACTCATGTAGGGTCGCTCTTTCACTCCTACATGATTCTCAAGCCATTCCATTACAGTTGTTTTCTTCGAAAACAGAGCCAGTGCTTTCTGAGGAGACAGTGGCATAAAGAGTGGCCGAGACGCTGTTGAAAATTCATTATTCCAGTTAATGATCAATGGTACACATTTCTCATCAGATAGCATGAATAGTCTGTCATCACCCATTGTGGCTTCATACACACTCATGTAAGTTAGTAGACCACCTCTGCGACACACTTCACAAGTGCACACTTCACAAGTGGTATTTTCTCCATCTTTGTGCTATCAAACTTAGCCTTCCGATTCGAGCAACAAAATTGAGAAGATCAAAATAAGTGTCTTCGAGGCGGCGGTGCCACAAGATCTGAACCCCCGCATACACTTTACGTACCACTCGGAATCCACATAACCAATACCAAGAAATCCCAACTCATCATCATATACTTCACTTTTGTCAAAGTAGGAATTGTAATATGAGTGCCATGTGATGAAATGTTGGGAATATCAACTCCCATCTTCACCGCCTGTTTATGATGCTCCGAATCACGACTCTATCCGAAAAACCTCTGTAGGCTTACGGAATACTTTCGATGAAGAACATGTCTCACACGGAACTATATCCACATCAATCGACTTATTTCTTATAGATAGCTGGGCGTAATCCATCGGCACTATGGAAGAGTGATTAAGTGGCGTAAATTTGAAAATAGGTGGAAGAGCAAATACTTGAACACTTTCTATTGATTTCCGTAGTACCGTGAAAGCATTTACAAAAAGCGAGAAGATACACATTCTAGTATCCCTTGGTTCCACCGGGCCGTCAAGCGGGATTGATTCTCTAGATGATGACGAAGAAGAAATCAGCCCGATAATGAAAGGGAAGTTTGTTGTCATTTCGGTTGGCAAGAATGCATAAACACCGGGTGATCCCATCCCCTGGCTCAATCTCCGCCATGCGGGAATGCTAGCATGACAACCCACCGATGTATTCCTTCTCTCTTTGGTACACGGCATTACGGTTTCACAGAAAATGTTGCTTCCGGATGTAGTAGCCGCATTGACGCCTCGTCGTCTTGTTCTCCAAAGGCGATAAGTGAAGAGTATAAGACTCTGCACCAATGTCCTTCCTATTTAAAGCATCGACTTCACTTGATATAGAAATTTGACTAAGACTAGTAGCATTCAGGTCATCATTAATCTCCCTCACGTAAATTTGTCTAATCTTGGAAAGGAATAATAGTACTTGAGGGTGTGTGCCGAGAGCTCCTTTTTCACAAAGATCTATTTTATCACTTTTCGAGGAGGTAATATAATTGTTGTGGTCGGAAGGCTTTTCGGACGACCATATATGTTCATTATGTCTCGCAATACTTGGATAATCTTCAACCCATTCAGGGAACAATATACCCAATACCACGATGCTGTAAGGATCTTCACTAAATTTAATTTGATACCCATTGCTAAATATATGGGGGATTCTTGGACACCGTAAAGACACTTTTGAAACCAATACCGCATGAAAAGAACCAAGATTCAGTAAAGTAACAAAGTAAGTTTCCTCATGTTTTTATAATATTAAGTAGAGAAGAGCATCACTAAAAATAATATCGGCATTGTAAAAGGATATTGTCAACCAATACATAGAATGATACAAATTGTATGTTTTAGAGTTTTAGGTGATAGTCATACAAGGCTTCCCTTGAGAGTTCTATCGGGTTTTTTGGGGGTAATCAAGGATGATTTGATGGCTTTTTTTTCGATTTTCATCAAGGAAATTTGCCTCTTAATCGTCTAAACTTTGGTAATATAATCTTGTTGCCTAAAAGAAGGATGCAAGATCCGTTCAACAATACAGACCTATCTCGTTTCTTGAACGTCTCTTTCAAAATTTTTACCAAGGTAGCAACTAATAGATTAATTACCATTGCCCAAAAGGTTATAAGACTGACTCGAGACGGCCTTCCTACCGGGTAGAAACATCATGGAAGGGGCAGTCATCTTACACGAAACAATCCATGAACTACATACAAAAAAAAAGAGGGGGTAATCTTTAAGATTGACTTTGAAAAAAAGCATATGACAAAGTAAATTGGAGTTTTTACAACAAGCTTTTACGCATGAAAGGTTTTTCAAATAGATGGTGTGAGTGGATACAACAATTCACCCGGGGAGGAAATGTCAATATTAAAGTTAATGATCAACTAGGTCCTTATTTCCGGACCAAGAAAGGCTTAAGGCGGGGTGACACGATGTCCCCTATACTATTTAACATAGTAGCGGATATGTTGGCCATACTTATTGCGAGCCAAGGAAGTGGGTCAAGTTGAAGGGGTAATCCCTCATTTAGTGCAAGATGGCCTATCAATACTACAATATGCGGATGACACCGTTATCTTTATGAGTCATGATGTTGAAAAGGCAATCAACATGAAGTTGTTGCTTAGCACTTTTGAACAACTATCCGCCCTAAAGATTAATTTTCATAAAAGCGAGATCTTTTGTTTTGGCCGAGCTAAAGAATATGAGGACTTTTATTCGCAGTTGTTTGGTTGTGCCATTGGTAAATTCCCATTTCGCTACCTCGCATTACCTATGCACTTTAGAAAGCTAACTAACAAAGATTGGAAAATCATTGAAGAAAGAATAGAAAAAAAAAGATTAAGTGGTTGGAAAGGCAAACTACTTTTCGATAGGGGTCGGTTGGTACTCATAAATTCGGTGCTTTCTAGCTTACCCTTGTTTATGATGTCCTTCTTTGAATTAACGAAAGGAGTTTTGGATAAAATCGAATGTTTTAGATCACGGTTCTATTGGCAAAACAATCAACACAAGAGAAAATATAGACTAGTTAAATGGGACATATTACGACAACCGAAAGACCAAGGAGGACTTAGGATTCTAAACTTGAAAACTCAAAATAAATGTTTGCTTAGTAAGTGGTTATTCAAATTATTAAATGAGGATGGGCTATGGCAAGATCTTTTAAGGAATAAATATATCAAGGACAAAACACTAGGGAATTGTACAAAGAAACCATATGATTCACATTTTTGGAAGAGTCTCATGAATGTGAAAGACACTTTTATGGAATTAGGACATTTTAAGGTAAGAGATGGGACACAAACTAGATTTTGGTTAGATACATGGCTGGGTAACAAACCACTCAAAGATAAATTCCTCTGTTGTTTAATATTGTAAGGAGGAAGCAGGGACATAGTAGCCAATATCATGAACACTCCTATACCAAATATTTCTTTTTAGAAGAAATTTAGTGGGAGCAAACATGATCAATTGGAACCGTATAATGCTTTCCATACAACAAGTTAACTTATGCGAGGAAAGAGATGTGTTTGTTTGGGGCTTAAAAGCCTCAGGTATCTTTACAGTCAAGTCTATGTATGTTGCGTTAATTAATAATGGTGTTAGAGTGTCACAGGATATTTGGCAAACAAAATTACCCATGAAAATCAAAGTTTTTATGTGGTATTTAAAACGAGGTGTTATCTTAACCAAAGATAATTTGGCAAGGAGGAATTGGCATGGGGATATTAGTTGTTCCTTTTGTCATTCCTTAGAATCGATTCAACACCTCTTTTTTCAATGTTCTAATGCTAAGTTTCTTTGGCGCTCTATTCATATACTTTTTGGAATTGCCCCACCCTTGAACACATATGATATGTTCCATATTTGGTCCAAAATGGGTAACAAAAAGTATAATACATTGTTATTAACCTGCATTTCTTTGCTCTTTTTTTTTGGGCAATATGGCTAACCAGGAATGAGGTGGTTTTGACAAATGTAGACCAAAAAACTCTTTTTCGTGTCCTATTTCGAGGAACGTATTGGCTTCATCAATGGGCAAAACTACAAAGGCATGAAGATCCGCAAGACCAAATGACCTTTGTGGCTTCACATCTAGAAACGGCAGCTCTTGATTTCTTCGGATCCAATGGATGGCTTTCAAAGAGACACATTGGCTATGTTTAGTCAAAATCTTTTCCTTTATTTCACCCGCGTGTGCGGTGGTTTTTCTTTATAGCCCAATTTGGTTTTTGTGTGTTATTTTGTAATAAGAGGTCTGATTCTATCTTTGGATAGATGAAGCCGGATTTTTTCAAATCCTTTATCTAAAAAAAAAAATGTGATAGTCATACAAGGATGTACCTTTTTCCCCAATATAACCACTACCTCTGTTAGACTTTTTGGTTGACCTTCCGATTCTAGATATGGATTCAATGTTTGCTGGAGTAAAGCCATTCTCATTATTGAATACCAAGAGGGTTGCAGTTGCTCCAGTATGGGTGATGTCCTTCGATGTGATTACAAACTCCAAAGCTGGTAATACTCCAGAAGGATAATCGTTGTCCTCAGCATTCTGATGTCACATCATATGAAAGGTATTAGAGTAAATATGGTTAACAGATTTTCTCAAGTTACTACTATACGTCTGTAGTTAGTAATGTACAATGAAATATCACGTGACGAAGATGACGTGTAGCAGCTTCCGGGCGGTGACGAAGGAAACGGCGATGGCGGGCGGGCGGCGCTGGGCGGCGGCGGCGGCGGGCGGCGGCAGCGGCGTAGCGGCGTGGGGAGACGGCGGCAAGGGGGTTGGGAGAGAGAGAGCTGGAGAGACAAGAGTTGTTGGGTGTTACCCTTTAATTTTTCTCGATTGATTGCAACCGATTACAAGTCTCTTGTATTTATAGTCCGGAGGACTTGCATCTAAAAGAAATCCCCTCGATTTTATTCCCTATTTTATTCCTATCTTTATTCCCAAATATCTATTACTTAATGATGAAGCTGATGACGAGATAAGGACGGAAGGCGGCGGCGGCCGGCCAGGCTTGGCCTGGCACGTGCGCAAGCCCTAGGGGGCCTTTGTTGGGCCTCCCGAGCTAGCACATGACAGTGGCAGTGCTTCAACTGTCTGGCATGTGGCTCTTGCCTCCTCCGTAAGGAAGCTCGTCGTCGATTGCGCCCTCCGCCTCAGATCGTGGACGAGGAGAAGCACATGGCGATGGAAGCCAAGGTCCAGATCGGCGGCCTGACCTATATATGGACGCGTAGAGCTTGACAGCTTCCTCGCCATGTAGTACCAGAGGGAGTGGCCACCCGCCGACGTGCTCTCCTTCGACACCTTCGACCGCCGTGCGCCCTCCGCTGCATGGCCCTCGCGTCGGCATGGTGGGCTATCGGTTGTGACCTGTCTCGAACCGTTCCAGTCCATTATTGCTAATGCCCCAAACCAAAACTAGCCTATAAACTCTGTAGCCTATTTCCCCACAAACCATGCAGGCCCAAACCATTCCCAAGTTTGACACAAGTATCAAGTATGCTTAAAGAGGTTTTTTTTTTCGCATTAGACCACAAACAATTTGAAGGACCAAACGGCGACCAGGAGGGGTGAATGGGAGCCTCGATTTTTCTTTTTAAATTTGGGTCATCGGCTCAACCCCAACCCTCAAAAAGCGAGCTCACAAAGATATTGAGTGATACACGCGTCTAACTAGTAGCAAGGTGTCACAAGTAAAGAGAGCACCGAGATGTCCACGGCCACCCAAATGATTGGGTGGATGTTCCCTGGGAACACAAATGGACACCTCAAACTATCGCACACAACCGCAAGAAGAATTTCCGAATCGATGGATCGAAAAGAGTTACCCAACTCCTATTGAGAAGAAGTGGGTTCTCTAAACTAAACTACCCAAGTCAACTTGTGACAGGAGCACTCGAGATAAAATCCTCGAATCGACAGAAAAATCATCGCAAAAAAACGGATCACAAGTTTGAGCACAAATGAGCTATAGAGAATTTATGCTGAAGACCTATCTATGCACAGCAGCAGCTCCAAGAAGCAAACACAGTTAGCAGCTTGGACTGACAGTGCAAGAGCCAAAGAAACAAGAACCTGCAGAAACGACAGAGCACTGGCAGACACGGTTCTTCAGCTCGGCAATGGCAAATCTAATCGCATTCCTAGCTGCTATTAAACGAAGTAGCACTGAAACTTTACTTTGCCAACTGAATTAGTTTGATTAAATAAATGCAAGCAATTCACGTAAGCCAAGAAAGCTAATTGATTTGACCAATTAGAAGCAAGAACTAGCTGCTCACGTTCTACTCTCAAACCTGCACTCGAAGTCACAAATCAGACCACGCACGGACAGCAATTCCCAATTGCCAGGCGATCACTGGGAACGAGAAAGTCTACCAAGCTGGTGCGCTCGACAAGCCTACCAATGCACTGCTGCTGCTGGACAAAACTCATGGACGCGACAATCTGAACGGGACCTGGGCAAGACCATACCTGCGTGCGATTCCAGGCATGCCAGCTATCGGTGGAGATTGGACGAGCTGCTGGAGAGAGACTGCGTGGCCTGGACTGCGAACTGCTGAGCGAGTGCTGGAAAAATTCGCTGACACGCTGCCACCACGGAAGAACGACGAACGAACAGACAGACACAGAAATCACAAACAGTCCAACTCAAAATCGAAAGCTGAGAACTTGCTTCTGCTGTTCCAACGAAGGGCGAGCACCAGGTGATGCTAGGCACACGACGCCAAAGCAATGGGGCAAGTTCCTCGGAAGACCTCCAGCACGCACGAGCAGGAACAAGAAAAACGCCCGACGAAGAATCGACTAAATCCAATCAAATATCCCATGATTCGAACTCAAACTTTGGTCAGATCAAATTGGCCTAGCTACGAACTAATCTACCAAAAATCATTGGCCAGAATCAATCCGAACTCCGGGAAACACAGATCACAGCTATGACGAAAATAGAACAAGAACGCTTCACAAAACGAAAATCACAGACCAAAGTGACTCAATCTTGATCTAAAACTCAGAGGGCATGAGTGGACTAAGGGCCACTCTTCCTACGAACAAAAATCACAAAGACAAAATCCACACAAAATCAAGTGTGTTTTGACCTCTAAACAAAGAACCCAAAAATGAGGAAAAATAGAAAACGAAAATAAGAGAGGCAAGAGGGGATGAAGGGGTAAGCCTCCACCAAATAAATCCAATATTCCCTCTGCCTAAACTACCCCTAAGATACATGAGTCGATCTTTTAACCCTAGGGCTATTTTGGTCGACTCGGTAATTATCAATCCGACGACCGCCGCGCCCCCTCATCATCTGCAGCCCTTGTTCTCCGCGCAATCTCCCGGATGCCGCCACGCGCCGCCCTTCCGTCCCACACGGAACGCCCGGGGTTTTGAGGCCCAAACCCGTAAAACCCGCCGATGGTTTTGAGGCCCAAACCACCAAACCCGCACCGTGGTTTTGAGGCTCAAACCACGAAACCCCGCACCGATGGTTTTGAGGACAAATCACCAAACCTCCTCGACACGTGTCATCGCCGCCTTGACCGCCTCGAAGTCGCCAAGTCATCCGAGCTCCCCGCTGCTCGCGCACGCTTCGCCGTCTTGACCCGATCGACACGGGTCCCGCCCGCGCCCTCTTGCATTCGCCGATGTCCCGGATGTCAGCCACCATAGCTAGCCACCCGGCGATCCGGTCCCTCGGTCCAAGCCTCACGTCCCGTCCTTCACCTCAGCGGTCCGTCGGCCCGCACGCCCTCCTTTGGCCCCTTCACCTCGCCGTCCTACCATCTCCGAAGCCCACACCCGTACAACACGAACCAAGAGATACGTCTTCGACACACTCCACGTGTCTTGGGTGAACATAGCCGAAGCATAAAAAATAAAAAGAAAATAGAATTAAAATGTTGATTTGTTGACAATCACTCAATCACAAAACTAAACACATGTGACCTAAATCAATCATGTGTTCGCACAATTTCAATTTGTTGGCATTGTTGCATTGTGCATTAGACAAATTGGCTGGTGGTCTATATATGTTGGCACACGTAGAATTGAAATTCAAGGGTGTTATTTCAACACAAGGAACTAAGGAAGTAAGGGTTTCCTAAAAAAATTATGTAAGGAACTACCCTCCATCTCCCACATAAACAAAATCAAAGGTCAGGTACAAGCTTAGTATACAGCCAGCTAGCAGCCTTGCACCATTCACTCAGCGCAAGTTTCTTTCTTTCTTTTTGCGATCTGTTGCATGTAAAAAAATCAATAGAATTTCGCAAAGTATTGAGATTTTTTCGTTTCTCAGTGTTTTTCTTTTTTTTTTTTTT
Organism: Hyparrhenia diplandra; assembly: GCA_015847255.1. Classification (NCBI taxonomy): domain Eukaryota; kingdom Viridiplantae; phylum Streptophyta; class Magnoliopsida; order Poales; family Poaceae; genus Hyparrhenia; species Hyparrhenia diplandra. Next base: position 36,180 of record JADLZK010011447.1, on the reverse strand, counting down.
TCTCGAACGTGCATTGCACGGATTTCATTAAGAAGGAAAAATAGTTCAATACATAAATAAAAACTGGAGTAATCCGCGGATTACTTCAAGCAATGGCAGCAAGATTGTGATCATAAATGAACCCATTTTGGTACTTGGGAATGACGTCAAGTCATCAGTCTTTGCGGCAAGATGTTGACCAAGTGCCAGTAACCCGCCTGGCACAACTTCGGCAGCCTCATCTCCTATCTGTTGAGCCAGCTGCGCTGGTGTTGAGGTCTTGCCTGCAAAGGTTCTCGAGTTTCTCTCCTTCCATAGCGACCATCCCACAAGAAAGACAAGAGTATCGAATCCTTTCTTTGCTTCTTTGCTGATCAGCTTCCTATTACATAGCCACCAAAGGAGCACATCCTCCTCCTGGACCGTCAAAGCAAGATGCAAGCGAGTAAGTAGGATATGCCAAACCTCACGACTGTAGGTGCTTCCCAAGATGATGTGCCCCATGGTTTCCGGGAGTTGGTCACAGAAGATGCATTCATCGAGTCCTCGAAGGCCATGCCGGTGTCGCCGTTCCACCGTCCAAAGACCGGTCATGCATCACTAGCTAGAAGAAGTGCCTCACTTTGGGAGACGCCACCGTCTTCCAAATCTCTCTTGCACCGGACGACCTGGAAGATCCTAGGAACATCGCCCCGTATGCCGATGCCGACGAGTAGCAACCATCAGCACCGAAGCGCCAACGTAAAGTGTCGTAAAGTCTCCGGCATTCCGTGGTCGAGCTGCACCTCACTCATGATGTTCCAAAGTTCAAAGAACTCAGCAAGTACCTGTGCAGTGTAGGCTCCTGTGATGTGCCTCACCCAAGCATGGGCCCGGAGGAGTGTCGGCTGCCCGAAAGAGGCTGCTCATTGTCTTCTCATTGGATCCTGGCAGACCACCCAGCTTGGGTCCCCGTCCGAGCTTCCACTCCCACCGAACTCTGAAAGCAACGCTTGCCCTTCTCAAGTCAATGACGCCCAAGCCACCAAGCCCCGTGGCCTTCAGTGTTTTTCTTTCGATAGCCAACGACCAGTTCCTTTGTTCATCAGAATTTTCCACTTCCAAGGTGTTCTATATATCAATCTAACTTCAGTTCACAAGTATTATTTGACTAAATAAGTGGCCAATGACCTTTTTTTCTTGGGGATGTTGTCACTCATTTTTTAGAATTACTAGTACAACATAGATGTCCACATACACACTCACCCTTACCCTTAAAACACAGTACGCAAGTCCTACCCCTACGAGCACCTCCGAGGACTAAGCCGACAGACCGGCGACGGATCGGGCGCTCCGTTTGTCGACGAAGATGTCGCTTACCACTAAATGCATAGGGACGTTAATTTCTGAGGAAATTGAGAGCAGTTCCGCTAAAAAGAATCCAACCAACTGATATGTGATCAGTTCGTGTCACTCATTTTGTTTTTTATATTTTTATCCTTGTAGGAAATATTTAAACTACAATACAAAAAGCATTCCCTGACTTGCAGAAAATTGCATGAAAAAACCTCTATCTTTACCATTAGAAAAACAAGACGAAACCATGGAGATGTGTACTGAACTGCATCAGGGTACAAGTATTTATGGCGAGTAAACCACATTTTACGGCAAGTGCAGCATTCAGGGTACAAGTCTGCCTAATTAGCATTGGGACTTGCCGGTTTCTTAATCGGCAGTTCTGGCATTCAGGGTACAAGGCTACATTAATGTAGCATTGGACTGCCCTAAGTACATTTTCAACGCTTTTTGTAAGGAGATTATTTTTATTTAACAATTTCATGACCCTTTGTCAAAAAATGAATTGTAAGATTTGTTTCTGGCTAGGAAGAAAAATAAGGATGACACCCACTCTTCGAAATTGTATCAGAATTCAGAAGAAACCTCAATTTCTGGATTTACACTCAAATTATACTGAAGTTAAAATGCCCTGACATGAAATAGGATATCCTATTTAAATTATACTAAAGTAATCAGAGGCTTAAATATTTTCACAGATGAATGAATATACAAAAATCATCTGTTAAGCAGATACATCGTTTCGAAGTTTAAACTTAGCTGCGTGGTGACCAAATAGAAGATTGTTATAATTTAAAGTAAGCAAGCCACCACACTGCAGCTATAATTTCTGCACTGTTAATGTCAAACACAAACTCATCAAATAGGATCAGAAATAAATAGATCAGACACAACGCACTGGAAATACTATTACTTATCACAGTAGAGTTCTGTTTTGCACTTAATACATGCAAGGGAGCCACTGACAAGTTGCATTCCAGCACGAAGAAATCCAAACTTAAACAAGAGATATAGGAACAGATTGACTAGGCACAATATGGACGCTAGAAAACACGAGGGCAGTCCCATTCAGAAGTGTCCAAGCACAGCACCAGAATTTTATTTAGGCCATCGGCAACCTGCCAAGAGAATTTTATTTAAGATTTGGTTTGGAGTGAGAAAAACATGATGCAACATGCAAACATTATGCATGCACGATAGTGCCGTCGTGAAGAACGAAAACATTTACTGACCTTCCAAAGAGCATAATCGACAGAAAACTAATGGTTCTTGCTGCCAGTGCCATCTGTGCATAGAAAGAGTTGGGATAGTGGCATCAGTGGGTTATATAGATGTATAATTTCGGGGAAATTTAGAAGGCACAATACGAAGTTAAGTTTCAGGGCACGGACCTAATATTGAAGACTTCAGGAAATCCTCGTCTTCAGGAAACATCTGCAGATTTTTTGACTTCAGCAAGAACCCAACAGCATCGTCTTGAAAATCCAGTAAGCTGCCAAACTTAATAAGCTCAGCGAGCGAAGGGATCTGATCCGCCATCTCAAAGAGCAGGCCTTGAGATATCTCCTCGGCAAAGTAGGTCGCAAACTCAATCTTTTCTTTGTAGCTGGGCTCACCATCGCTACTCTGCATGTACAGCTTGGAATTCTCCCTTTCCCACCTAAGCATTCGGCTGGATTTCACATCCACAACCTCTCCAGATGATAATTTTACACTATAGCCCACTGTGATTGGTTCATCACTCTCTTGGACAGTCACATTCAGAAGGCAAGAAACCATCGTGTGCCTCTTTTCAGCAGGAATGTTGAGAGCAGGATCAGCAAGGAATGAGAGAATTACTTTGAGTAGACCAACCTTGATCACCTTACTTGGATCAATTGTTCTGAAATGGTAATTGTCTAAGGTGAAGGAATCATTCTTGGTGGCTACTTTGGATATTCTTTGAACACCAATGCTATCATAGATGCAGTTAAGGCTTGCTCGAGACATGGAAGGTAGGATAGAAGCAGGATACCAGATAAAAAATGAATGCTGAGTAAGCTTGCTGAACAAATCTGTAAGTAGTAGATCATCAGGAATGAACACATCCTCCTTCTTTGATAAAATGATCTTTCCGTCAGCACATACAGGAACTTTGACACAACCAGAAAGAAGTTTCTGGGTGTTTTTGCTCCAGTTTGTCGCAATGAATTTCCAGAAAGCAGAGCAATCAGAAACAGCTATCTCCTGGACAGATTTCTCCCATGTGGCCCATAGTTTGCAGTAATCTTCAGAACCAGGTCCATTCCTCACATCAAATGAGTATGAAAAGAAGCCAAGCAACTTTCTGTCATAATATTTGTCCAGGACATGAAGCTGCAGGCCAAAGAGACTGTTCTGATCATGAAGAACACAGCTTCTTGAGGCCACCCATTCTCCACCCTCCATTTTGTTTGGTATCCAAATCCAATCGCTATTTTTATTTTCAGGAATCCAATTGCTCTCCATCAGGTATGAGTAGATCCTGGAAATAGTAATCATTTCATTATGGCTCCTCAGATGCCGAGCAACAAGGTCTTTTCCATATTTGATATCCACAGTAACCCCGATTCTTGCAAGAACATCTTTAAATGAGGCTATCTCTGAACCATAGAATGCTTCATCTATGAAAGGACCATCTTCCATGCAGATAGAAGACTGCTTTGGATCAAAGAGGATACAATCATTAGGACACTGATATCCCATGGAAGTCTTCAGCCAATTCTTGCACAAATTTTCCTGGAAGCCCTTAGGAGGTCCAGCTGCAAAGGTTAAGTAGGTCTTGATGCACCCAAGCAGTGACAAGATTGTAGCTTTGGATAACTTGGAAGGATCACTGGGAATGTTGGTGCCTGCGATGACGAATCTAGCACCATGTTTTGCTTCAACAGTAACACCCAACTTCTTTAGCTCATCTTTGTAGCCATGTATCTCCATTCCTAAACCATTACAAGAGTCACCATCATCTATGAATGGTAAATTTGCTATTGGAGACAAAGGCTCCCATGCATCATCAAATAGAATTGCATCTGAAGGAGATCGGAATCCCAATGAGGTGTACAGCCACTTCTCAGTACGCATAGAGTTGAAAAGCTCAACTGGAAGTGGGTTATGTGTTGAGAGTTGACGATACGATCCTAGTAGAGCCAGGACATCTGCTTTTTCAAGCGATGAATTCAACACCTTCTGCTTGAAAATATGGGTTATTGCCTTTGATGCCTCATCGAATCTTGTGATCAACCCAGTCTTCTTCAATTCTTCTTTGTATGAACTGATCACACTCCCATAAAATCCGTAATCAATAACAGGAACTCCATTAAAGACCTTTAGAAGGCACTCCCATTCAGGGTCCACAAGAAAAGACATGTTAGGAGCATGAAATCCCACGATTGTCTTCAACCATTTCAAATCTTTCAGCTTAGTTACGAAATTATCACATGAACCCACATAACGGATGCACTTGAGGATTAATAAAGTAGCTTCAGAAGTAATAGCAGCAGATCTGAACTTGAAGTTGTCAATAACGAGCTGGTAATTGTCTTTGAACCCAACAATAACACCAAGCAATTCCAGCTCTGGTTTATATGAAAGGATGCCCTCGCCGTAGAACTTCGACATCAAGGAATGGTTGGTCACTGATACATGATGCCACTGCCCATGTTGAATCTTTGATGATACAATCACGAGGACGCCTATAGCCGAGAGTACTCTTCATCCAACGTTTCTCTTCGACACGTCTGATCAGTTCACTCGGAGATAGATACTTCTCTTGTAGAAACCGCATAAGCCGAAGCAGTGCGTACACATCCTGTCTGGTCAGCGAATTACCAGCAATAGACATGAGATGAGCTCCAATATAAGCTGAAGCTTCATGGAATTCAAATCTCACGCCAATTGCCTTGAGTTCCTCTTTGTACATGTGTAGCTTGTTTTGATAGAACTGTTGATCAATCATTGGTATATCAACAAAAAGAAGGTCCTGTTTGCAGAATAGTCCCCCAATTGGAGCTGGACAGAAATGATATATTAGGTGCCTTGTACCCAGCTGATGTCTTTAACCAGCTCCCTTCCTTGACACAAGTCAAGAATAGGTCTGGTATTCTAACACCACTTGACTTCAAATTCCTAATCCATTCCAGCAGCAAGAATGCATTGTTCACTGTTAAAGGTGATGAGACAGTAGGGAACCTGGCATTTGGTGGGTGTATGAATGGCACATCGGAAGCCTCAAATTTTTCTCGAGGAATTCCAATAGCTTGCCCTCAGATGTGTAGTTTCCACCAAAATGTCCTGCTGACTTGTAATCTGCTGACAATTCAATGTAGCCTTCATTACTCCATGGGTTTGTACCCATCAAACCAACCCATTTGCTCCCTGTGGCAGGAACTATAATTCTCTTTCTTTTCTTGACAACATTGCTGTATCTATCAATTACTGGCATGGCGTGGCAGAGTGTTGATAGGTGGTAGCTCTCAATGTGAAGCTTCTTGGAAGAGTGGTAAACAAAGTGTGCGAAGGCAATGACAGCACTTCGATCAGAATTCAAGAAATCAACAACAGTTGATGCATAGCTATAGACAGAGACAACCTCCACTCTTGCATGATCCTTAAGCCACTTTTTTCACAGTTACCTTCTCCGACAACTGTTCTAGAGCTGTTTGTGTGCTGGAAGGCAGAAAGAACCGGTGAGAAGACAGGAACTCCTTGTTCCAGCTGATTAGCCATAATATGTACTTGTTTTCAGACGCAATACACAACCTATCATTGCACTGATGAGCTCTAGATATGCTCCAGAACTTGAGAACACCACCCCTATCAACATACTTCAATAGGGAATGGACATCATGTTTGTACCAGAAAAGTTTTGCCAATTGTCTGCAACAAAATATATAATTTCCAAGTACAGTTGTTCATGTACCTCCTTGACAAGATTTGAGCCTTCAATACATTTTGCATACCATTCATGGTTCACATTTTTCACTCCGAGAAAGTTTAGCACACTGTCATATATACTGTTGTCAAAATGAGAGCTAAGAATATAGGTTCCATGGGTCAACAGATTATTCAGATCCACTCCGAGTTTCCATGCTTTATCAAGGATAGTCCAAAAGGCTGGCTTGAGCCGTGCAACTTCACTGGGCTTGCAGAATATCTTCTGTGAAGCATAAGACTGGCACGGAACTATATCCTCTGCAAGGACCTTGCCTTTGATGCCAGACCTAACTGGCTCAAGCAGTGGGATCTGTGAAGAATTGACAGGTAGAAAGTTGAACAGAGATGGCAAAGTCATTGATGGTGCATCAGCTCCAGACTTCACGAGTGTTACAAAAGCATCCATGAAAGCGCTTGGGACACACTCTAGAATTCCCTTGTTCCATGGACTGTCAAACAGTATAGCCTCCCTTGACGAAGCAAGGAGGAAGTCAGCCTGAATGATGAAGGGGAAGCTTGTTACCATCTCAGTTGGGAGGAAAGCATAGATGCCAGGTGATAGCTGCTTCCCACGGGACAGGCGCTCGCCATGTGGGAAGGCCAGGGTTATCACCCATTCATCAATTTCAGCACGCTTATCGACTCTGTTCTCTGGCTTTACTGGGAATTTCTGCCTCCACATATAATAACCACATTCAGCTTCATCTTTCCCGGTCTCTTCAGCAGACAAATGGAGTGTGTAAGACTCAGCATGCATGTTCTTTCTGGCTTGGTAGTTCTTTTCACTGGATATCGAGATCTCACTAACAGTTGTATTGTTGGGATCAGAGTTATCCTCTCGGACAGAAAGTTTCCTGATTTTTGTCAGGAACAGTAGCATTTCAGGATGCATGGTTGACAGCTGCTTCTTCACCGCATCAATCTTCTCGCTCTTCAATGGTAAGATGATGGTGGTTGTAGGCAGGACTTTTGAGCACCCATATAATGTTTCAATGTCAGAAAGGCTAGGTGCGGATTCCACCCACTCAGGTACAATGTACCCGATATTGCATTCTGCACAGGGTTTCTCATTAAACTTGATCTGGTAACCATTGCTGAATATGTGGGGCTGGCTTGATATCAAGAACACACTTTTGAACCCAATACCTGAATCAAAGGCCACAAAACATTATAAGTTGGAACTAGGCAGAAATAGTAAGTAGATATGTAGTAGATTCTGTAAATCTTTGCAGTGAACCGGTTGGGGTGGGTAAACAGATAGTGACAGAAAATGCTATGCAGATTTCACAGCTGAACAAATATTATGCCAGTATAAACTGTTCTGTTCAAGCTGTAACTCAGACAGGGGGTTAAAGTAGTTCTTTTAATTTTAATACATAATATGGCGTATGGAATACTGCTTGAATTCATAAAAATATGCTGACCACAAAGCAATCCATCCCAAATGTTCAGTTTATGAAGCTCATGCCAGTATCTCAAAAAGTAGCAAGTGCAGTATGTGCGTGTCAAAATACTTAGTTCTTTTAATTTTAATACATAATATGAGTGTATGGAATACTTCTTGAATTCATAAAAATATATGCTGACCACAAAGCAATCCATCCCAAATGTTCAGTTTATGAAGCTCATGCCAGGATCTCAAAAAGTAGCAAGTGCAGTATGTGCGTGTCAAAATACTTTGCATTAAAGGACTTTGCTTTAGTTGCACATGTGTGAGTGCTTGTACCACAATGAGATATCAACAATTACTCAATTACACGATATGGGCAACCAGAAAAGTAATTAGAGAACACATAATTTTTCCAGTAATACTCTTTTTTAAGTAGTGTGACATAATTATTCGGTAGAGAACACCTCCTTGGTAGAATCGTGGAATATGCCTTAAAAAACGCATACTTAGGAAGTTCCCATAAAATTCAAACCTTGGTGTGTCCATAGTAAATCGATATATCAGACATCTCTCAAAGGTTAAGATGCAAACTCATTTGTTTTCTAGTGCAGATGCACCTCAAAAGTTTTGTATGGATTTTTCAAGAACGAGTATGAATAACAACTTTTCTACAAATTGGATGCAATAAAATATGGATGACCTAAGTGCCGAATTTATTGAGAAATTCTAAATGAACTTTTTTAAGGTGGTTTTCATGATTCCACTGATTATTTTCCCATGATGAAACTGATCAGCATCATATGAAATACTGTTCCACACCATTCATTCAAAATTAAAATATTTTTTGATCGGTTACTGCAATCATTTGCCTGAAATGCCTCAAAAAAGGTCTTTAACCTTTTCCATGGATGAAGAGATTTTTTTTTTTCTGAATGGTGAATAAGGAAACAAAATGAATGAAAATAGCTGTGAATATTTACCTTTCTCTCCAATGTAACCCTGGTGCCTGTTTCCCTTCTTTGTTGATTTCCCAACACGGCAAATTGACTCTATATTTGTTGAAGAGAAACCCCTCTCATTATTGAAGATGAGCAAGGTTGAGGATGCACCACATCCAGTAATATCCTTTGATGTAATGAGAAACTCCAAAGAAGGTGCTACTTCAGAAGGGTATTCATTATCTTCAGCGTTCTATTTTTTGAGAAAGAAAGCAAAGTATGAGAAGAAGTATTAAGATTTACGCACAAACACCTGCAAACTTGTACAAAAATAAGGTAGATTGGTGACAGGCAATGCCAAACTAACAAGGATTACTGTTTTTTGATCGCTTTACAAATTAAGAGGAATCAAGTAAATGCAGAGGACACATAAAAGATAAGTTAAATGTATTTGTGTTCATTTAAGAAAAGGATTAGGGCAACTACATTGCTTTTTATCCTTTCAAAAAAAAACTACAATGTTTTTAAAACTTGATATCATTAGACAATAATTACTGACCAAGTGGAAAAAAAAAATATGTAGAAACAAAAATAACAAGGGCAACGGTTTAAAAACTAGATCCATATATAAACTCATCATAATCATAATAATACTGAAAGCCGGGGTGAGAATATACCCTAATGTTTAGGCCTTTTTTTCCTTTTGAGTTTGTGTAACTCTAAAAAAATCTTTTTTTTTTTTTGCACCCCTTGTGCACTTGTAATTGTACTTTGTCCTTTTATCAATGAAAAAGATTAGGTGGGGGTTTCTCCCCACTGAATCCCTCAAAAAACAAAGTATGCTAATAAAAGGATTGTTACGCTAAATTGGTACCCAAATTCATACACACATATAGACTAGTTGCTCTTTGGCAGTTGGCACCAGATTAAACAGAAATAGTCTGATGGAACAGAAAGGGCAACTCACACAGCGTTATAGAGTATGCGCACATCAATTAGGCAATTGCAGAAACTGTAGAGCATAGTAGCCTCAAGGCCCTGAACTAAGTTTCCTCTCACACAAGAACCACGCGACATCAAGAGAAGCGCGAAAAGGAGATCACACGGGCCGATTGATTACCTGCACGAGCTCCATGAGGAAGTGGACGTCCTTGGAGTAGAGCTCCTGCGAGAGGTAGTTGACGGCCTGGTGCATGTCCTCCGCCAGCGGGTTCTGCTCGCCACGCCCGATGTAGTAGCGCTCCCGCCGGATCCTCTCCACGTGCTCCCGCGGCGACGCCGGCGGCGGCATCGCCGAGGACGACGCCATTCTGGCGGTTCCACTTCCACTCGACTACACGAAGGGGAAGGGACGCTGCACGGCGTGGGTTCCGAGAAAGTGCACAACGACGCAGGTGAGGGAGAGGAGGAAGGGGGTCGGTCTTCCTGGCTTGCAGGCTGCCTTTATAGCGGCGGTGATTACTGCGACGGTTCTTCGAATTCTGGTGTTTTTTCTTGCAAACAACTCCCTAAACTCACTTTAAATTACCAAGTCTACTATAGCTTTTCCTTCCCAAAGCTAACCACCGGTGACTTTTTTTAGACTTTCAGACGACAAGTTTGAAAGCTAACCACTAGTTTTTTTTTTTTGACTTTTCGTCTTATTTAAAAAAAATTTATGTTTATTATAATATAAATAAATTAGTGTTAAAAGTATCTTTAGCGATAAATAATTCATAAAAAATAGATAATATTTATTAAAAATAAATAAGACAAATGGTTAGGATTTGAAAAGCCCCAAATGACATATTCTTTTAGACGGAGGGAGTAAAAAAATATCTCTATCTAAGAGATGTCTGTTTAAATTCGAGGGGATTCAATTAGGATAAAAAAGAACCCTAAAAATTTTTATTGGATTTGAGATTTTCAAAGCTGAGCTAAAAAAGCTCTCTAACTCTAGTCTATTTGGATGAGATAGTTGGATTGAGTGATTGTTTCTATCGGTATTCTGAAAATCCATCTATAGCGATTGTGCTTCTAGGCTGCCTTTATAAGGCTGGTGATGACAATGGGTTTTCTTCTAAAATTCGAGTGTTTCTTCTTGCAAATGACTCCCTTAGGCTCAGGAATTGTCAACTGTACTTTAGCTTCTCCTGTTTCCCGAACTAACAACCAGTAGAATATATCTGAAAATGTGTTTTGTTGTATCTATAAACAAGAGAGCTAGTAACACAAAAGTTAATTTTAGCCAGTTTCTTAGCTGCTTGTTACTTCCTCTAGACTTTACGAGGTACGGTTTGGCATGCCATGGTCTACCAAATTGCACTTTAATTATTATTTTCTTATAATAATAGGATAACATATTTAAAGACAATTGTATTAAATTCATATTATAATAATTTAAAATATTAGTTAAATTATTGGTAAAAGTTTTTTGATTTAAACCTGGATGAATATATGCACCTTTGAGCATGAAGTCCATACATGTGTAGGGCTAATAGTTACACGATTAATTCTTAGTTAATTAGTCATAGGCATGGTCAACCTTGAGGTTAAGAAAATATTGTGGCAGTGGTGATGAAATAATTTAAAAAGTGACAATAAACTAAGGTGAAAAAAAAAGTGATATTTTGCACAAATTTTTGACAATAAACTAAGGTCAAATTCAAGTCATTCTTTAAGAACTTACAAGTCAAATTCAAGTCATAGATTAATGGTGATTAATTTTCTTGGACCATGATACCGAGCAGGCCAAAAATATAAATTTGTTGCCACGTATAGTTAAAAACTATCAGGTCTAAAGATTAATTTTCTTAATAACGAGATTTTCTATTTCAGAGAAGCCAAAGTTAATAGTATACTAAACTATTTAGTTGTGAAGTAGTACGGTCCTACCCTTTCAGGTATTTAAGCATACCTATGCACTTCTACAAACATCATAATGCAGATTGGAGTGTAATTAAGGAAAAGATTCAAGCATAAACTAAGTACCTAGAAAGCTGAACATCTATCTTACCAGAAGTATACCCCGTGCATTGCTATGGTGTTTTCTTAGAATAAAAACACCATATGTATGAGTTAGACTTACATATTATTACATCTATCCTTATGAAAATTGGACGAAAGTAATAAAAAAAAACTAATAGAATTATAAGATGTGCATCAAACGGCAAAACAAATAGTAATATATATAGTTGTTATTACATCTATGGTGTTTTTTTGTCAAAACAAAAGACAGCCTCTACCTGTCCACTGCTCCTCACCATCTCCACCAATAGTGGTGGTGATTCTTCTTCCTAAGTTGAAAGGCCTAGTTTGATTTTGGTAATTTAATGACAACTAGGGGAATAATGGCTTGCTTAAGTGTTGTTTGAACTAGGTTAGTGTTGCGCCTAAGGGGCGACTAGGGTTGTGAGAAACTTTAGAATGATGGGTCCTTTTACAGGCTTCAAGGTCGCCTTTTATAACAAGGTGATGAAAATGGTGTTTCTAAGAATTCCATTGTTTCATCTTGCAAAAAACTCATTTGGCTCCGCATTCAATTATCAACTGCACTTTACCTTTCATATTCCTTGGCACTTCAAATAATAACAGAATACTTGTGGAAGTGATGAGAATCAAGTGGGATTTAGTACCAATTTGCAAGTATGAATGCAGAGGTATTTCATTGCATTTTTTTTAAAAAAAATAGCTCTATCCCTAAGAACACTTACGTAAGACTAGCTAGGATGACATATCTTAAAATTGACAAAATCATCATAGTTATCTTATCTAGACACATCGTGTATTAACTAAGACTGAATAATTAGAACCACTAAATTATATATTAAAATCTAGAAATTACAAAAATTCATGTAAACGTAAACCCAAATTAACTTCGCTAAGTTACACTTAGCTATGTACAAGAATTTACACTTAGTTAAGTAGAAGAATTTAATTGTTTAGTTCATAGAAGAATTTAATTGTTGAGACAAATAAACCGAACTTTCTTTGACAAAAATGATGTTCCCAATGTGACCTGGTAAGTTTTTGAGTTTTTACTTATATCTTATAGATATTTTGTCGGAGACATGAGAATTATATGCAAAGATTTATTTTCAAAAACACTTCCAAAATCCTGGTTTCTCATTTGGCGTCTAAAACATATACTCCTTCTATCCCTTGTTAATTTCGTTCTCGCATTGTATAATTAGTATCATTAGGTAGATCATTGAATCTACTCCCTCGTCTAAAAACATGTAAATCTTAGAATAGAATCTTAAATCTGACTATGTTTCTAGAAGATACTATGTACATATATATCTTCAATTAGGTTTATCATTATAAAAATATATTCTATAATTAGTCTAATGATACTTATGGCGTATCATGAGTATTAATACTTTGTCATATATATTGAGTCAAAATTAAGAATCTTTGACCTTTTGGGAAGCGAGATTAACGATTTTTTTTTTTTTTTTGAGATGGAGGGAGTATTTTCATAATAAACTTATTTTAAAATATAAATGTTACTAATATTCTCTATAAATATAGACAACATGGAGTATACAAGAGAAAAAAATTGTTTTTTACAAAAGCATTTGTACTGAAAATGTTACTAATATTCTCTATAAATATAGACAACATGGAGTATACAAGAGAAAAAAAAATTGTTTTCTTTGAAAGCATTTGTACTGAAAATGTATAGTCTTTGCATCGATCAGTAGACGACAATGAAGCTTCTGTTTACTGCTACAAATTGGTCAATCAAGCAGCCAATGCACAACCACCACGCATTGGCACTGCCACACATTAGCACATGTCTTCGCGGCGAAGGAAATTGCCTACCTAGTACACACCGTAGGGTTACTACGTGGAAAGCAAAGCAGTGGAGCCTGGAGCGAATCTCTGTGAGGCACTGTGTGAGGCACAGCGTGACGGTTCATCTCAGCGAAGCGTCGTGGAAAAGCGTCGAGGTCGTTGTCACTCCACCGTCGTCCGTCAGTCGCCACACTGTTTGGGCACTCAAACGACCAAGGAAAAAACTACCAGATAAAATTTTTATATATTTTAATAAATAATTCTTGCCAGAGTCTTTTTGTTTCAGTGACAGCAATGTGCTATTTAGTCTGTGAACCCACATGCATCCTTCTCAGACTATAATTCCTTTTATACATTTTTTAAAAACTGTACTTTATATAAAATTATCAGGAAACAATTGTAGTTAAAAAATATATAATAAATAACTGATATAGAGCATGTTATTTGTTGGATCGGAGCCACAAGCCAACTGTGGATGCAGCAACACAGCATACATAGTAGTACGTTGGCTTCTCGTGATCTCGTCTGACGATGGAAAGTTGATCGCTAATTATGCGATTCAGGGGACCAAAAACTAAAAATCCTTGGATGAAATTTTAAGTGCAAAGAGCAAAGTGCCCAATAACCCTTTATAACCGAACATGATGAACAGTACGTTGCTTCGCTCCACACGGTGAAGTAAAAGGGTGGCTAAGGCAAAGGTACGAGAGCTTTTTCTGCTGGATCGCAACAAGTGCAGAGCATCCTCGTCTTTCAGTCCAACTTTGTTGCAAATGAGAAAGCAAATGACCTGCGTGGAAAGCCATGAACCCCTGCACTCTTTTTGGACCGAAGGTACGAGGAGGCTTTGTCATAGTTGTCCTAGTGTTGTGAACTTTTTTAACCCAGATACAAACGCACCCAGGTCAGTTGATCTCGACATACAAAACACTGGTAAAATTATTCACTGCCAAATGAAGTGTAACAACGAAATTCTCCATCTTGTCAACTAATACCAATTAGAGTCAGAACCAGTTTTTCAATTGAGATCTAATGCTTCTTAGTATATTCATCCGTCTACTTGGTTATTACACTACTACATATATAGAGACCTAAAATGGCAGCTGAAAATGTTTACTGTAGAATGCAAGATAGAGGACAAGCAAGGGCACCAGAAACCCAAAGGGTACATCAGAACATGGAACGTCGTGAGCCCGCGTACTGGCCAAGCCTGCCATGTGGTATCGCCGCCGAATCACACCACGACACTAGGGGTGCGTTTGTGAGGGTGGCTCTGGACGGCGGGCGCGCTCATAGGGTGCAAGCTTCTCGTGTTTGGGCGTTGGCCGCGACCGCGGAGAGCCGGATCCTCCTACGTTTCTTGAGCCTGAAGCACGTTGTGGGCTCACGTGGAAATGGAATCACCTCCGACTCGTCTCTCCCACCGATCTCTTCTCCGTGACGACGGCCGCGCATAGGGAAGGAGGCGACGCCGCACGCGGCAATCTTTGAGAGGGCACCGTGATCCGCAACGACGGTTGCACAAGGCATCGGGGACACGGATCCGGCGGCGGTGACCGCCGTCGGGAGCACCCGAAAGCAGCGAGGTGTGGGACGGCGGCATGGTTGGTGCATGCACTCACGTGGAGATGGAATCACCTCTGACTCGTCTCTCCCACCGATCTCTTCTCCGTGACGAAGCGACACAAAGGGAAGGAGGCTGACGATGGCACGGCAAGGCCGAGGCATAGATCCGCAAACGACGGTCGCGCCAGAGCATCTGGGGACATGGATCCGGCGATGGTGACCGCCGTCGGGAGTACCGAGCAGCGGAGGTGGGGGACAGCGACATGGTTGGTGCACACGCCGCGTGGAGATAGAATCACCTCCGACTTGTCTCTCCCACCGATCTCTTCTCCGTGACAAGTGACCCCTTAAAGCAAAGGAGGCATACCGCCGACACGACAAGGCTGAGTGGGCACAGATCCGCAAAGACGGTTGCATAAGAGCATTGGGGACACGGATCCGGGCGACGGTGACCGCCCGTCGGGGAGTACCGAGCAGCGAGGCGGGGACGGCGGCATGGTTGGTGCACGCGCTCGCGTGGAGATGGAATCACCTCAACCCCTTTCTCCCACCGTAATGGCTCGCGGCAACTAGCGGCGGCATGGTCACCATCACTACAAGCCCCGAGGAAGGCGCTGGGGCAACCTGAGCATCTGCGCGCCACCGGGTAGGCGAAAGTGCCGTCTTGCGGGGCCAGAAGGGCGTCGCTGGGCGCCAAGGGTCGCCGGGCGCACTTCACCGCTGGCACACCACGTGGTGGACGAAAGGGGACGCACTGGCGCGCGGGTGGAGGCACGGCGCCCGCCACGACGAGATAGAGCCACGACCGGCGCGCTTTCCCGCGGTGGAGCCCGATGTAGTATGGCACGACGTCCGCCGACATGCACGCCCTCGCTGCTCGGACGAAAAGACGAGGAGGAGAGAAAAGAATGGTAACGCTTCGAAGTTGCGGTGGAGGGTAGCCATATCTATTTATGCGTTTTTTTTCTCACAAACACGATCTCGCCCCGAGCCGGGCTTGATGAGAACATCCTCCACTATTACCCGCTGGCAAAGACGCCTTGAAAAAATGGGCCAAGTGGCCCGGTTGTATCCTAAGCACACCCATGTGAGCCTCCTCAATAATCCCACTGCTTAGCTTGGGAGGAGGAAACCACCTTAAAAAGGGAGAGCCACTCTTCCTCTATTAGACTAGTCTTTTTGGGGACCCTTTCCCTAAGTGGATACGCTTTGGAGTGCGGTGCTAAAATTGTCGGGCGCAACAAAAGGCCCTAGTAGCGTTGTAGCCGGATCGGTTTGTTAAATTTCGGTGGGTGGTCGATCTTTTTTCATCCAACCCCATCCGGCCGGATGCATCGAGGCTCATTTAGTATAGGTGCGCAAAACAAGTTGTATTAAAGCGGTTGGGCCAGGCCTGCCCAAAGCCTTGGCGATTGGGGTGGCCAGGCGGCGAGGTACACCCTAAAAAAGCACCCTAGGTTTATAATAAAGCTCGTCCACGATTTACAACTTTATAGATGATATTTTTGTTGAAAATTATTAATTTGTCTTAATTTGAAAGATTTTTTCATTTAAAATTTTTTTCAACAACAACGAATGTTGACATAATCTACATAAAATTTGTAGTTCTGTATATAACCTACTACAACTTTGTAGTTAACAAGCTTTGATTTAAAGTCATTTTAGATTTCTAAGTATTTTGTTTTATGTTCTACGAGACTTCTTTAATGAAAGTTGTAAAGCTCGACAAGATCTATTTGTGGTCAACACTTCTTTTTGGAATCAATTAGGAGTAGAAATTTACAATACAAGGGAGATCGAAATATGATAAAAGGATAACGTCTTATACATACTCACAAATAAGTATAGTGTAGTGATAGTGAGATGTTATATGCGCCGAGGGTATTCTCTCTGAATCCTCAATACACACTTTTTGGTAGAAAAGTAGTGGCCACCGGATCCGAGTGATGCTGGTGAAGAGAACAAAACATTGTAAGCGTTTTTTTTTTTTTTTTTGACAAGATAAAAAAAACATTCTACGCGTTGAGTTCAACGCGACCGTGTGTGTTGAGCAACATATTCTTAGGGAGTGTAACCTTGATATTAACTACTTGCTTCATCCTAGGATAAATCAATTTTTTTAGAATCACTTTTGAGCTAAAAAGTATCTTAAATTTGATCAACTTTATAGAAAAAGAAAACACCATCAATAAAATCAAATAAGTAAACTACACCGGTGAAAAAGTCAACTTTATCTAGTGATACTACTTAATATCCAAATACCGGTATTTTTTTTTCAGTAAATTTGTTTAAATATTTTGATTTTGGACAAGTCCTAAAGTTGATTTAATTTGGGAAAAGTAAATAAGCGGTATCCCTCTTTTCTCGAAAAAAGTGAAGTTATGAAAAAAAAAAAGTTTGTTAGTTTGAAACTGAAATAATTGGTTTCGGCGAATGTTTTTCTATTGGTACAAGTGCCTTGAAACGGTGGCATAGCTAGAGGGTGGTCTTTGTGGGCCTTGGACCACCCTACAATTTTGAGCAAACTATTATTAGTATATGGAGGGTAAACTATTTTAAGTAATATTTAGAGTCTATTTACTTGAAAAGAGAATGGGGACGTGTAAACTAAACGTGGCCTGACCTAGACTTGGTTGGCCCTGGGTCCTGGATGCTATCTTTACAAACGACTCCAAAAGCTAGCAAGGTCGTCGACCTTAAGATTCCGGAAGCCATGGTGACTAAAGTTTTAAATTAAAGCTGCTATATATTGAGGACGTGCTAGGAGTAGTACAAAGTACTCCAGTTTGGTAAAAGAAGTCGTTTTTTTAGATAAGGTTTGAGTCAAACATTGGGAATATAAATCATTAATAACTTTTTAAGTTGTTGAGTTTGTAAATGTGAAAATTATATGAATAGATTTGTTTTAAAAAATATTTTCATAAAAGTATACATATATCACATTTCTATAAATATTTTTTATAATAACAAGAGGCCAAAGTTGTGTTTTTTGGAGGCCGGTGTCACCGTCCTAAACGCCTTCTTTTACCAAACCCGGGGAGTATGTAATTAGCCAGAGATTTAAAGCTAGTAGAGTAGTACTAGAAAATAGCACCGCCATGTAGCTACCGCACCATGCCACCATGGCCGCCCAGCACCACCCCGCATGGAGGATCTCGCATGATAGGGTGAAAGCCTCGCCAAATCATCCTAGGGGGTTGCACGGGCCTCCGGCTCCCGTAAGCGGGGAAGAGGGGAGGGAAAAGAGGGCCGCCGGCGGGCTAGGTAGGGGCGAGACAGTCAATATGTTTTTGCATTGAGAAGGTAGGATTAGGCGTGAATTTCGAACAAATTTAACTCTAGTGTATTTGATGCACATTGAACGTGTGTATTGGGTTTTTTTTAAAAAAATTATCACTAAAATACTCTCCAACTTTCTTTTTGTCGCATTTGGTTTGTCCTAAGCCAAACGTGTGTATTTTTTATCATTGATTCCAAAATCACAATGTGTTGCCATAGTAGAGTGTCCAATTTAGGATGATCAATGATTCCCAAAGCAGTGGCAAATAAACTTGTTTGACATCTAGTAGTGCATTTCAGTAGAGGTGACAGAACAAGCAGTATGCTTACAGAAACGTGACAGATTTCATCGGCAAGACTGCAACTGATACGCCTATTTGGCCTCCGGTACAAGAAAAAAAACCGTGCAATTAACATATCACCATCACTGCCACAAACCTCAAACAAACACAACTCATGTAGCGGGACCATAAATCAACCGAGCAAACTAAAGGCACTAAAGTAACTGGATACTGGTGTCATCAAACACTTAGAGAAGCATTTGCACCCAAACAACTGACAAGTTTTGTCCCAGGAGGCACTGAATAATCAGGAGATAGCAGCCAAACGATACATATGCATCATAGAAGACGCCAACGTTGGTGATATTCAAGAGCCTCCAGGTGCAAACGCAACACAAATTTTTTTTCTAGGAGTTGCACGCCATCAGCAACCTGCACACAGAGATAACTTACATAAGACTTTGTTGCATCAAGAAAAAACTGGTGCAGCCTTGAAATAGTACACGAATGCAAATGGCTAGAAAGGTAGAATATATATTTTCTTTTCCTGCTACTAAAACATACCAAAAAACAATCGTCCACACCCCACTCCCTCGCTCCGTCCGATCGGAGTCCACACCCCACTCCCCTTGCTCCCTCCAATCGTTGGCTCCGCCCCACTCCCCCGCACCCTCCCCACACGAAATCGTCCACCCGGCGCGCCGCTCGCACGCGCGCGCTCTCTCTAGAGCCGCCCGGCGTTCCCACGCGCGCTCTCCCAGGCCGCCCGACATTTACCACGCGCGCGCTCCCCTCGCCGGCGACACGCTCCACCGCCTCGGAGTGGCCTCCTCGCCGGACCTCCTCCCTCACCAACGCCCGCTCCATGGCTTGCCGCATAGAGTCGTCCACACCCGACTCCCCTCGCTCACTCGCTCACCCATTGCCCGCGCTCCATGCTCCCAACGCAACTCCCTACGCACCGCCCGACCCCGCTGCAGACCCCACCGGAACTCCCTCAGCGCCGTGCCAGCTGCGTCGCCTCCTCCCGTCCTCCGTTCCTCCTAGGGTTTCAAGCATGCGCACGGTCGCGGTGGCTGGTGTGTGGAGGTACCACCGCCTACCTCCGGCTGCCACCCGGGTGTTCCCTGACCGACTCTACCCGGCCGCCCATCACAGTCTGGCCACCTACCTCCACAATGCTTAGAAACAGATGCCCTCTGACCTCCCTCCTCGCTTCTAGGATCCATTTTCCGATTTGGATCTGGTGTGTGGTTATGGTTGTTTGTTTGTTTCGTCCAGGACCTGCTTCCAGTTTCCGATTTGGATGTGGTGTCCAGGATCCGCCCGTGAGGCAAAGGAGGACTGGCACACTTATTAAGCCTGCTCGTCACACTTATTAAGCCTGCTCGTCAACTGCATGCTCCTTGTGGTAAGTTTTTTTCTCTTTTCATTTAGGGATAACACCAACTTATTATCAACATTGGAAAGAGTGAATCATTTTCCATTAGTATCTAACTTAAATGTCCGCACTTTTTGTTTTGGGTGATTGAAATATCGAACAAGCATAGGCAAAATGCATCCTAGAATATTGGAGTGCAGTACTCAGAGCAAAAATGCAACCTAGAACAATGGAATCTGTAATTGACATACATTTTTTTCTTTCTGATGTTGTAGTGAATTGTGATGGGAGAGAAAAAAGTTGCTAGGGAGGATTGCAAGCTTCATCTGAACAGATTTTTGTTGCTAGGTTCCTATTAGGCTTAGCATATGTATTATAAGTCTCTACTACTGCAATTATTCTAATTTTTTTAAGTGAATTATCAGTTTTGGCAAATTTCTCCCTATTTTTCTGTTTGTGTTCTCTCAAAACATCAGCCATACATTATGTGCAGGCTCCAACTATTTGGTACAGCTGTGTCATCCTTTTTTAGTGGAGTGACATTTCAATGCTTTCATGGTCATGTTAACTCAACGCCAAAGAGCTGCATAAGCTTAGCCTCCCAGTATCATCGTTGAAGACAAGAACGAAACCTGATCGGCTTGGGCTAACCTAAATGTGGGGCAGTAACCACCAAATCCTATGTAAATTTTTTTAGAGCTCATGGGACCGTGCTATTGTCCATATGCATTGCAAACTGGCCTAATTTCAAACATGATTTCATACAGGGAGTACACACTTGGTTAGCACATAAGAAATCGGAGATGCTACTATGTTTCCAGTTCTGTCTAAGAACTTTCCAAGGAAATGCATTAACAAATTGGAGCCGCTACTCTGTTATATCGATATTATTATGTTTCCCAAAGCTTACCAAAAAGAGATTTTTCACACGCTTTTATGCTATATTTATGAAAGATGTGCATTTTCAGTGGCATGAAACTCAGTGTGCCATTTATTTGTACAATGTGTATTGGTCTTTTGCCTAGGAGGGTATACACTTATTTGACTGCTTCAGAATCAGGATCCTGAATTACTGATGACAATGACCTGCTGTGTTTTGACGCTTTTCTAAGTAACAAGTTGAAACGATGTAATGTTGTCTCAGTATGGCTTCACAGTCCTGGATTTGTTTCTTCCCTTGATAGCCACCATACTGAGAGCACTCTGCACCAGACCTAGACTGTAGCATTCCAGAATAAAAAGAAATCTTGTGCTAACTCTATGTACCGTGTAACATTTGAATAATTCCTTTTCTCAGTTATGTGCAAACCTTTTGTCAGTAGGAATAATTCCATATGTACAGTTTAGAAAGGTTTTCGTCTCATCTTCTAATTTGTTTTAGATACTTAATTTTTTTATACAATTTAGTATTATTTGTGTGTCAGTTTTAGTTACCCAAGTTATGGTCTCCTCAGATCCCAAGTTTTGAAAGAATAGTTAATATTGCTAATTTGCTATCCTTTTAACAGATCATTCATGGGGGTTAAGCACTTGATTTTGCCTCCTCCAGCAGCTTAAGGAGCCTCTTGCCTGTGCCAGCAGTTTAAGGAGTCTGATTCTGCATAGCTGATGCAATACACACCATGTGCAGGATTTGCAAGAACCCATATTATCCTCGAGGACGCCTCGATCCTGCCATCCAGGATAATCTATTACGAGATTCAAGTATGAGAACTCCAATTCTTTTGATCTTGTGATTGATTTTGTCAATTTATGATCTTCCATTTTCATGCATTATGCACATGTCAGGTACACACTTCTATTTTAGCATTCGATTTTGACTTTGATATGATTGAACTACGGATTCTGGCATCCTATCCAACTACTCCTGAGAGCCACTAACTGCCAACCATATTGGCATGGTGTCGAGCAGCAGCACAGACAGAAAATGTCTGTATCAACTCAGCCTATCCATTTTTTTACAGAGTTTACTTCAGTTCCAAACATGATTTTTGACTTGTTTTTATTCATAACAATAACAATTTATTTGTTCTGTTACTTGTAGTCAAGCAAAAAAGACACACGATGTTACAGTTTTCTGGATTACAATGTAGGGAAGGAAGAAAAAGTTTATTATTCCAATTTACTGTAAGTGCCAAGACTAGCTGATCATGGATGGAGTTTCTCTCTGGTTATGGAAAAGAATATCAGTATAACATAACCAGGAATTGAAAGTCATCTTAAAATACATGTAATTATTTGTAGTATACACTTTTTTAGGTAATAATTATTAGTTGGGTCATTTTTTGATTTGATGTAGCACTACAATGTGTTTAGAGTTTTCATTGGGTCTCTTGTACTATGGTATCAAGGAATCGGGCAAGTGATGCTACAATTATATTTGAACAAATGCACACAAGTGTATAATGCTAAACCCAATAAAGTTTAATAAATTTTATGGTTGAATTGATTTTTGTGTAGCATCAGTTGAATATATCATCATGTACAAACGAGTGTTCTCCCATCGCAACGCACGGGCACTCACCTAGTTGAACGAGAAGACAGTAATTTACTGACCTTGGGCAAGTATAGAAGAGTAAAATATGCAGGCTGCTAGTTGTTCACAGGTTTTCTGCCACCTGTGCATTGAAATTAGCTTCAGACCATCGGTAGATTATGCGATGATGTACTTGTGAGAAAAAATAGAAGCACAAGATTCAAATGTTAAGTTTTCAGGACATGTACCTAGCGGTGACGAGTTCAGGAAATCTTCATCTTCTTTGAACGAAACAGGACTTCGTCTTCAGGGAACAGCTGCAGGTTCTTGGACTTCAGCAAGAATGCAACAGCTGCAGGCTCAAAAAGTCCAGTAAGCTGCCAATTTTTATGAGTTCAGAGAGCGAAGATATCTGATCTGGCATCTGAAACAGCAACCCATGAGATATCTCATGTGCAAAGTAGGTCGCAAATTCAATCTTGTGTCTTCGTAGCTGGATGCGCCATCACTTCTCTGCATGTACAGCTTTGAATTCTCCCTTTCCCACCGAAGCATTCGTCTGGCCTTCACCTCCACCACTTCTCCAGAGGACAAGCTCACACTATAGGCCATTGTGATCGGTTCATCGGTCTCTTCGATAGCCACATTCAGGAGGCAAGAAACCATCTTGTGCCTATCTTCAGCAGCAATGTCCAAAGCAGGATTGGAAAGGAATGCGACGACTATTTGGAGCAAGCCAACCTTTATCACCTTACTTAGAGCCACTGTCTTGAAACAGCTATTCGCTGAAGTGAAAGAATCATTCTTGGTGACTGCTTTTGAGATTGTCTTGACACCAATACTGCCATATATGCTGTTGAACCTAGCTCTAGACATGGAAGGTAGGCCAGAAGAAGGATACCAGATGAAAGAAGCGATTGCTGGAAGCATGCTGAACAAATCTGCAAGCAGTAGATCATCAGGAATGAACACATTCTCCTTGTTTACTAAAATAATCTTGCCATCAGTACATATTGGAACCTTGACACAACCAGAAAGAAGTTCTTCAGTTTTTTGGTCAGTTCATTGCAATGAATTTCCAGAAAGCGAAGCAATTGGATATGGTTAGTTCATGAACAGAACTCTCCCATGTGGCCCATAGTTTGCAATAGTCTTGAGGACAAGGTCCATGCCTCACACTGAAAGCAAGTACAAAGAAGTCAAGCAGCTTTCTGTCATAATATTTCTCCAGAACATGCAGCTGCAGGTAAAATAGATTGTTCTTATCATACAGAACGCAACTTCTTGATCTCACCCAGTCTCCACCCTCTGTTTCATTTGGTATCCAAATCCAATTTCCATTGTTGTTGTCAGGCTTCCAGTGACGTTTCATCAGATACGAGTAGATCCGGCAGATAGTAGCTCTATCTTTATGGTTCCTCAGATGCCGAGCAATAAGATCTTGTGCACAATTAACATCCACAGTCACTCCAATCATTGCAAGGGGATGTTTGAATGAAGCTATCTCGAACCATAGAATGCTTCATCGATGAAAGGGCCATCTTCTATGTGTAGAAAACATTGTTTTGCATCAAAGAGAATACATTCATCAGGACATTGGTAGCCCAAGGATGTCTTCAACCACTTCTTAGAAATCTTGTCTTTAAATCCCTTGGGTGGTTCAATTGCAGAGGCAAAGTAGTTCTTGATACACTCCAGAAACGACAAAATGGTAGCTTTGGACATAATGGAAGGATCATCAGGAATGTTGAGGCCAGCAAGGACAAATCTGGCACCAAATTTCACTTCAACAGTAACACCCAATTCCGAAAGCTCATCTTTATAACCGTATATATCCTTCCCCAAACCATGACAAGTGTCACCATCATCAAATGAACGGTAATATTGCTATGGGAGATAGATATTGCCATGCATTATCAAATAGGATTGTATCTGAGGGAGATTGGAACCCAAGTGACGTGTGTATCCACTTCTCCGTGCGCATGCAGTTGAAAAGCTCAGCGGGAAGTGGGCTGTGCGTTCCTAAGCTGCTGGTAAGCTTGCAGTAGAGCTAGGACATTGGCCTTCGTAAGTAATGACTCGGAGATACCATGCGCTTGAAAACATTGGCTATAGCCTTTGATGCCTCCTCAAATTGTGTTATCAAACCGGCCTTCTTCAACTCTTTTTTGTATGAACTGATCACACTCCCCATAAAATCCTAAATCAATTGGGAACTCCTTTGAAAGATCTTCACAAGGCACTCCCATTTAGAATCCACAAGGAAAGAGACATTCGGATTACAAAATCCCACATTAGTCTTCACCCATTTCAGATCTG
Organism: Hyparrhenia diplandra; assembly: GCA_015847255.1. Taxonomy (NCBI): domain Eukaryota; kingdom Viridiplantae; phylum Streptophyta; class Magnoliopsida; order Poales; family Poaceae; genus Hyparrhenia; species Hyparrhenia diplandra. The sequence continues at coordinate 11,507 of JADLZK010011447.1, read as the reverse complement.
TGAGCATCCTTATGAAATCTTGACATGAACTAACATGACGGATGCATTTAAAATTAATACAGTAGACTCCGAAGTAATAGCAGAGGATCTGAACTTGAAGTTATCAATAACAAGATTGTAATTGTTTTTGAACCCAACAATAACACCAAAAGCAACTCCAGCTCGGGTTTATATGAAAGGATGCCCTCTCCATAGAACTTGACATCAAGGAATGGTTGGTCACTGATACAAGATGCAACTGCCCATTCTGAATCTTTGATGATACAATCAGAAGGACGCCTATAGCCAAGAGTACTCTTCATCCAACTTCCACCTTTGACACTGTCAATCAATTGACTTGGAGATAGATCCTTCTCTCCTAGGAACCGAATGAACCGAAGCAAGGAGTATACACAGTCTCTGGTTAACATATTGCTTGCAGCCATAGACATGAGGCGGCTTCCAATGTAAGATGACGCCTCCAGAAATTTAAATCTCACCCCAATTGCCTTGAGTTCTTGTTTGTACATGCAGCTTGTTTTGATAGAATTGTTGGTCAATCACTGGTATATCAATGAATGAAGTTCCACTTTGCAAAAGACTTCCCCAGTTAGCACTGGGCAGAAATGATTCATTTGGTGGCATGTACCCAACTGATGTCTTTAGCCATCTCCCTTCTTTTACACAAGCCAGAAATTGATCTGGTAAAGTTCCACCATTTGACTTGATATTCATATCCATTCCAGTAGCAAGAATGCATTGTCCACTGTGAGGGCGATGAGACAGTATGGAACCTTGCATTCGGTGGAAGTATGAATGGCACATCTGAGGCATGCAGATGTATCTTGAAAATTCAACAGCTGATCCTTAGATGTGTAGTTCCCAGCAAACCGGTCTCCTGACTTGTAATCAGCTAACAATTCAATGTACCCTATATTCCTCCATGGGTTTGCACTGAGCAAATCAACCCATTTGCTCCCCTTAGCCGGAACTATAATGCTTTTTCTTTCCTGACAACATGGCCACCACTATCAATTACTGGCATGACACGGCAGAGTTCTGATAACTGATACTTATCTATGTAATTCTTCTTAAATGAGTGGTAGAGAAAGTGTGCAAAAGCAATGACAGGCCTTTGATCATTACTCAAGGAAGCAGCAACAGTCAATCCATAACTGTAGACAGAGACAACCTCAATCCTGCATGGTTCTGAAGAAAGCTTTGCACTGTCCTATTCTCTGAGAAACTATCCAGAGCAGCCTGTGTGCTGGGATGGAGAAAAAGAACTGATTAGAAGATGGAAACTCCCTGTTCCAGCTGATTAGCCATGATGTACAGTTCATATTAGATGCAGTGCACAACCTATCATTCTGCTGACTAGCTCGGATATGCTCCAAAAAAGAGAGAAACACCATTCCTATCAACATATTTCAGTAGGGGAACAGACATCATGTTTGTACCAAAAAAACAGTTTTGCCAATTACTCGCGACAAAATATAAGATATCCAGGTAAAAGCTGTTCATGTACCTCCTTGACAAGATTAGACCCTTTAATGCATTTTGCATACCATTCACTGCTCACGCTTTTAATACCAAGAAACTCAAGCACAGTATTGTATCTACTATTGTCAAAATGGGAACTAAGAATGTAGGTTCCATGAGTTGACAGACTCTTCAAATCCACACCAGATTCCCGTGCTTTGCCAAGGATAGTCCAAAAGGCTGGCATCAGCCGTGCAACTTCATTGGGCTTGCAGAATATCTTCTGTGAAGCATAAGATTCACATGGAACTATATCCTCAGCGAGAACCTTGTATTTGATGCCAGACCTAACTGGCTCAAGCAGTGGAATCAATATGAAGAATTGACGGGTAGGAAATTGAACATTGATGGCAGACACATTGCAGGTGCATCAGCTCTGGACTTCACAAGTGTTACAAGAGCATTCATGAAAGCACTTGGAACACACTCGAAAATTCCCTTGTTCCATGGACTATCAAACAGTATTGCCTCCCTTGGCGATGCAAGGAGGAAGTCAGCCTGGATGATGAAGGGAAATTTGTTACCATTTCAGTAGGGAGGGAAAGCATATACTCCAGGTGATAGTTGCTTCCCACGGGACAGACGTTGGCCATGTGGAAGGCCAGGGTTATCACCCATTCATCGATTTCAGCACGTTTATCAACCCTGTTTTTCTGGCTTGACTGGGAATTTCTGCCTCCACATATAATAACCACATTCTTCTTCTCCTTTTTCACTTTCTTCAGATGATAAATGGAGTGTATAAGATTCAGCATGCATGTTATTTCTCGCTTGGTAGTTCTTTTCACTAGAAATTGAAATCTCGCTAACAGTGCTACTCTTTGGATCAGAGTTATGCTCCTGGACAGAAAGCTTTCTGATTTTTGATAGGAACAGTAGCATTTCAGGATGCAAGCTTGACAGCTGTTTCTTCACTGCATCAACCTTTATGGGTCTTCAATGGCAAGATGATTGTGGTTGTAGGTAGGATTTTGGAGCATCCATATATGGCTTTGATATCTGAAAGGGTAGGTCAGATTCCACCCACTCAGGTACAATGTACCCAATATTGCATTCAGCACATGGTTTCTCATTGAACTTGATCTGGTAACCATTACTAAATATATGGGGCTGGCTTGATATCAAGAAAAACACTCTTGAACCCAATACCTAAAAAATCACAAGATATTACAAACCGGTATTGAGGCAACTCATTGAAATGAAATGAAATGGATCAGCATACAGATAAGCAATAATGACAAGAAAGCATAACAGATTTTTGCTGCTGAAACACATTTAGATAACTTATATGAATTTGAATTGATATACATAGAAGAAAAACTAAGCGCATCTAAGGCATAGCTCACTGGCAGGTTAAACTAATTCATCATCAAGACATGAAGGAAAAGATGAGCATATGCTCTTTTGAGGAAGTAATTGCTTATATTCATTGAAAACAATAATGTGGCCTTAAAAACGAAATATATGCAGATCTTAAAACAAAACATTTGCAGGCCATGATCAATGTTTTCCATTATTATCCATGCTATTACATGTATTAAAAAAAACTTGACCCAGATAAATAGGATTCATATGAGTGAGCTCCAGTACCAAAATTAAGGAGGTCTTTCTCCCAACGTCACTGGCCACCCAATAAACTTATAGGAAATGCATAAATTCCAACATTGACAATTTTAAGTAGTGGTCATATTTAATGGGGTGTCATATGAAGGCATCAAGCATTAGACAGTTCTAGTCATTGGGAATTAAAGTACAGTTTGTCATTTATTTTGCTATTATATTGCTTCAGTTTTTACAAAACAGTTCTAACTAATTTTGCTTCCATGAAAAGCAAACCCATTTGTGTTAGTGAATAAAAGAAAACAGAACCCTCTAAGCATCAAGGCTGAACATAGTTCTATATCATTTCATCTGTATTAGTTATCACAATCTTTGACAGTTCAACAAACTTTTTCCATTTAAAAAGTTCAAAAGTGACTCTAATTGGCTGAAAAATAAAAAAACAAAAGATTGACTCAGCTGCAAATATTTACCTTTCTCACCAATGTAACCATGGTGTCTATTTCCCTTCTTTGTTGATTTCCGACCGCGACAAATGGAATCTATATTGGTGCGATGAGAATCCCCCTCTCATTGTTGAAAATGAGCAAAAGTCGAGGATGCACCAGATCAGTAATGTCGCCGATGTAATTAGAAACTCCAAAGAAGGTGCTACCCCAGATGGGTTTTCGTTGTCTTGGCATTCTAGTTTATAGAAAGGAGACATTAATATGGGTTAATAATATTAATATTTATGCACACAAATGGAAACATGAGCCAATGTGGTAGACTGATCACAAAATATGGGAACACTAATCACAGGTGGTGCTGTATCTTTGTGGATGTTAGTCTAGGGTCCAAAAAGTTTAGCTATAGTTTGAGAATGTATTTATGGTGCTGGGCTGTTGCTAAGTCCTTCAACAGCTTCTTTGTAGGTCGCTGCCAATGGCTATCTAGCCACCCGGAAAAAATTGTAGAAAAAATGACAATGGCTGCTCAACTACAATTTTTAAAAAGAAAACCATAGCTGAAATTGTTAATTAAAGGGGATATCATTTGAGCATACATTTTATAGCAAAATGAACTGATGCATGAACTTTAGGAAATGGAAAAAGGTATGTGTTTTATAGCCAAATACTACCTCGCTCCTCCAATACATGGTATGGATGCAATTTTGAGACAAAATAAGGAGCCTAGCAAAGACTGCTTTACCCCTTACTAATTAGGATGGAGTGGTAGTGTAGTACAGTTGTTATTTTTCCTTATAGTTACTAGCTGGTTTGTTTTTGGGTGATGCAAGTTTATAAGTCAATAGTTCCTTTCAAAATGGACAGAGGGTAACTGGAAGCGATGCTTCCTGGAAGAAACCCAGCTGCAATCCTTTCCTTCTGCAGCCCTACAACACCTATTTACCTCTCCTTCTTGCTGACCTAGCTTAACTTTGTTGTTCTTGTTTCTGCTTGTGCAGCCTGTGCAGTTCTCTTTGCAGCCCCCTCTTTGTACAGTAGTGTTGTTGATTTTTAATAAATCCTTACAGTGGGGGTCTCCCCTCCTGTATTTAATTTTCAAAAAAGGACAGAGGGATTGAGGACCAAGATCACTTTGTATTTTGGTACAAATTTAAACTCAGGATCCTTATAATTCAGGACAAAGGGAATTACACAATATCATTGCCAATTATTGCATATGTGATAACATCTATGCAACAAAAGTACTTCAAACTAAGTACTAAAATTCTACTATAACCCATCTGCTCATATAAACTATTTTTTTTTTTCTCAAATACTCAGGAGGCTGCATATCAATGCATTAAGAAGGTTCACACATAAATTTGATCAATGTACACACTTTGGCGTTCATGTTTTACTCTACTCTTCTGTTACTTGGTTCATGAAGAATGATGAAGTACGTATATCAATATCATACACATTAACAATTCGGGAGCTTCCTCCTGTTCCTATAGTAGAGGGAATGTGGCACTATGTTTTGTTTCATACTCAGACTCAACACATAATCTGGCCTGTGAGTGTTTATTGTTTATTGTCCTCAAGTACTGGTTCATGTGGGGTGCCAGCTCATACAACAGTTTTTTTTTTTTTTTTTTTTTTTTGCAAAAACTGGAAGGGGCCAAGGCCCCTACAGAAAAAATTTATATAAATAAAAGGCAAAAGAACAAAGTTACACATAGTTACAGAAAACAACAGCACAGAGCAGGGGCTCCATAAGGGACAACAGAGTATTATATACTTATACATACAAAATCATTGCTATAGGCTAGAATAATAGAAAACATTTTACCTTCTGTTTCTTGGACTTTTCATGTATAATGCAAAAGAACTGTACAAGTTTCATTTCATTAAGAAGAGTGTACTAATGTATAACGACATGCACAACACACCCAAGACTAGAACAATTTATAAATGGTTTGCCATGCTTGAACCAAGGACATGTCTAAAGCTCATGAAAAGTGCCTGGATGTCAGGGCAAGCCACCATGACCTCTCCTGTCCATACTACCAAAAGGATACAATAGGGCTAGTACTTACAAATCTCAATGCTACTAATTTGATCAAAGTACTGAGTCTTTTTTGGCTCTTTCTTTCCTGGAATAAATACTGAGAATTTTTAAATTGCAACTATTTTTCCTTTTCTCAGATTTGGAACTCCTAATTGTGTTAACCTCACAGATTTAAGAGACAATGCAGTGAACAAGCAAAACAGAAATATATGTTTTTGTTGAATAGGTGGTACTCTGTTCAGATAGATGATGAAGATATAAGAAACATCACGGTCACTAATCAAAAACATTTTGAATCATTGTTTTGGGCAATAGACCATAAACATTATCTGGAACTGATTTTGCTGATTTCATGTATCTGCTGTATGCTTCAAAGAAATGGACTAAAATTTAATAAAAATAATACAAACTGCAGGCTGTACTTATCTAATAATAGCCAAATTTGTGAGAAATTAAAGGTTACAGTAACATAATTCTCTTTTCTCAATTGAAATTAATTGTTTTCTAGAGAACATTTTCCACAGGCATGCAACATACATGAGTACTTGCTTTCCGCTTTTAAAATTCCATACATAATGAAAGAAAAAGGACCATGATCAAACACTTTCATGAATTTAAGTCTAGATTTAAAGGACATCTTCACAAGCAGCAAAAAAGAAATCAACAGAGGAATATGTGCCCGTACGCTCTTCCTCTATTTTAATGAAAATGCGTAACTGTAGGGACCTCCCTACAGTCTTTTGCAATAAAAAATAAAAAGACCGCAAGCGTGGAATTGCAGTATTCTTTTTTACAAAACTAAGCAGTTTTAGGGCCAAATTCAACGAACATGTAAAATTAATTAATTTATTACGCCACCTATTCATAGGACTTGTAACTTCTAAGTTCGAACCTGCTGCACACAGCTTTTCAACTGACTTAGCTAACCACTTTCGAGATAAGTACTTGTTAGTTTCTACTACTGTGTGGATGATTTAGAAGATATAATTGGGGGACATATGGTTGGGTTCCATTTGTGTATATGGCGGGATTTGACATATCTTAACCAAACCCTTTGCATGGGCTCTATGATGCATTTTGTATCTAAATTGTAAATGTCGTTTGACTTTTTTTGACCAAGTTTGACCCTTTCTTATTGAAAAAAAAATTAAAAGTATAGTCAAATTTAATTATTCTCGAAGAACATAAGCCACGACAAAACAAGTGATAGTTTTTATAATTTTTGAATAACATGAGTGGTCAAAACATAGTTTCAAAAGAGTCAAACAACTTGCAATTTGGAATGGAGAATGCTTCTAAAAGTTTTTAAGCGCATTTGCAAATTGCACAACTTGAAGAAGTGCTACACAACCAAGAGAGATGGAATGCCGTGCTGATATTATAATAAAGGTAAAAGGACTGACGAACAGATTTGGGGGCAAGTAGCAAACAGATCGATATGGAAGGAGGAGCAAGAAAATAATTGTAGCACAATTCAAGAAATCACAAAAGACGATAGCCTTCCGCTCACGCAAGGACAGGGACAGCAGAGATGCGCCGACTACCTGCACAAGCTCCATGAGGAAGTGGACGTCCTTGGGTAGAGCTCCTGCGAGAGGTAGTTGACGGCTGATGCATGTCCTCCGCCAGCGAGTTCGGCTCGCCGCGCCCGATGAGTAGCGGTCCGCCGGATCCTCTCCACGTGCTCCCGCGGCGCCGCCGCCGGCGGCGGCATCGCCCAGGACGCGACGACATTCTGGCGGTTCCACCTCACGCGACTCCCAATGCAATAAGGACGGCAGGTTGCGACGCCGACGAGAAGTTGATTTCTTTATATCTACGGTGGTGATGACAACGGCGGTGGCGGTGGAACTGCCTGCAGGCGGCGTGGTTCCCGAAACTGCACTCGCGCTCGAGGCTTCCAGGAGAAGGGAGATGAGGGGGCCTGGCGGCGACGCAGCTTCGAGGCCGATTTTTGTAGCGTGGGCCGTTGGTGACGTGAGAGAACAGGCCATGCAGGCCCATGCACGGCACGAAGAGGCCTGCTAGGCCCACTGGGTCGTGACGTCCTAGGCCACGGGCCCTCTGGATGGCGGCACAGCATGTGGCCGATTTCCTGCTGGGTCGGCTCAAAGAGGACGGGCCAGCAGCGCGCATCAGCCTGGCGAGCCCATGGCGCCCCGTCTTGGAGGGCGAGGAAGTTGTAGGCTGCGAGCCATTGGTGGCGGCTCCGCCCGACATGCTCGGCCAGCCACGGGATCGATGGCGGGGGCTTGCCGAGCACGCTTGCTGCCAGTCGAGAGACCGCGAGGAGGAGAGAGGTAGCATCCACAGCGTGCGCCTCACCGGCGCCCGGTGGAGCAGCTTGTTAGGGAAGGTGAGGATGAAAGGAGGCGGAGAGGGCGCGCTACTCACGCATGCGTCGCGGTGGGAGGAGGTGCGTGTTAGGGTTTAGGGAGGCGTTGAGGGCTTTTGTAGCGGAGCCGTGATGCTTGTGCTGCTGGGCTGGCTTGTTGCTAATTCCTCATTAGGCCTTTTGCCTGTTGTCGGGCCATATCGGTACCAACCTTGTGGGCCGAGGGAGTAGCGCCATGCATGTCTGCTACACCGGCGAATGGGTAGGCGGCCGCAGTGGAGCAGGCAATGTCATGTTTGGGCGGGCCGGTTCCATTCTTCGGGCCCGTGCCTTTGGGCTGTGGGCTCGGCAGGGATTTGGATTTTCTAGGTGAAGGCTTTTTGTTTTGCTCCACCATCTAAATGCTAGGATTTTGAATGTGGCATGTAAACTTAGCTAAACAAGGACAAAATATATAATCTCTTTAGCCATACAACCTGGCTAAAGCATGGTGAAAAACAAAAATACTTCCCTATATTTTTTTTTGTCTCTATATTGACAATCGGCAAAAGTAAAGGGTAGCGTGGTAAATAAACACCAATTAGTTAGAGAATCAAAAGCGCCCGGTAAACTTTAGTTGGCTAAACTTTTGCTAGCGAATGGGTTTAAGTTCTCTTGCCTCTTATGTTTGTCCCTTTCTGCAAGATATAAGAGTACCGAAGACAAAAGATCTACCCCATATAAGTTGAAGAAAAAGAGTGATAGAATTCATCAAAAACATCCGTTGTCATGAGATCTAAGTGGATCAATAGTAAAGATACTCACTTCATGAATATCTTTGGTACTAATACCTCTGTTTTTATTAAGTATGCTAAGAAAGCTTCATACTCCTTGAAGTAGAATGAAACAAGTTTCAAACTGATAAAGGAAGAAAAAAGAAAGGAGATAAGGAATTAAGGGGGTGTATATCATTATATGCAAAGATTAGAAAACATTATAAGTTTAATGATCCCATGGATATATAAGGGCATAATCAAGTCAAATAACTAAATTCTTTAAATTGGTCACTCTAGAAGGATAACTGGCTGACGACATAATAGATGGTGGTCTTCTTGGTAGGTTCTCTACTATAGAAAAAAGATTGGATGAATGAGAAAGGATCCGATGGTATGTGTTGTATCAGAATTATTTTCAATTAGTTATAATTTATTGACATTGCACACTTATGTAGGCCTTCATACCAGAATATACACCAGCAACCAGATTTCATAAATGAAGGATTGTCGATGTGTTTAGGTGATAATTACATATGACATTATTGATTGCAGCCGGATTAATAAATAAGATATTTTGACCATGTTTGTTGAAGAAGGTCTTCAAAACAACACATGCACATTAATACCAACAAAAGATTATGTCAATTCACATAACATGTGTATCCTACTACTTTGCCTACTGAAACTAATCCCACAACTTTCATGAGTATGCTACACAAATATATGGATTTCCAATTCTTAATCGAACACCAATGCGGTTCGGGTAGTACTCCATGCCATTTCATTACGACATGCATCCATGCCATTTCCATCTGGTGAACATGTAAGATTTGCTTACGAGAAAATATTTTTTTTTTTTCCACAACGGTTTACCGAATTTCATTACGTGAGCAAATCGAAATTACAAAGAGTTTGGTCATGACCGTTACTCCTCCTCCCCGCTCCTACCACAGATTTAAACATTCCCCCCTCCTCCCTCTGAACACAAAGGGAACAAAGAAGGGGTAATCTTAAAACTTAACGAGATCATCAAACACCTACTCAAAAACATCCTTCACCAATTACAATTTGGTGCGGACATTCAGCAAAAGAAAACTACGCCATCATATCCCCAAACGCCCAGGGGTTTTTGCATCTGCGCAAACGTCTTCATCTTCCGATGCTTTCTATTGTTAACCAGCAAAAGCGACACAATTGATGATCTTGATGGCTTCCCTGCTTGTCTTGTAGATGAAAAAAAAGCGTACGAAGTCTTGATGCGTCTCCGACGCCTCGACTACCACCCCCACGAGATCCTCCTTTAACATACACGCCCCGGTAAAATGAAAAACGCATTATTAAGCATACAATCTTGGTAGGAGATTGCACTTTCTTCTTATCAAAAACATATTGCATTTTGGTGCGCGGATGGCCCAACATCTTTCGCGCTAGTCCCGACCATATGCATACTAGCAGCTTGTGGTAAAATACTTTCACGGATCCAAGGCCAGAATTGTTCAAGCGATGATGGTCTACATTGCACTCCCAAAGGAAAATGCAATCAGGCTCCACACATATTTTGCTAAAAGCACAGCCAAAAAATATGATCTACAGACTCCTGTTAGGGGCAGAAGTAATAGTTTATGAGGCCTTTCCATTTTCTTTGACAAGGTTATCCTTTATCAAAATGACCTTCAGAAGGGCTAACCACATAAAGATTTTTGATCTTCAAAAGGGATCTTGGCTTTCCAAATTAATTTGTACTGATTGCCACATTCATGGAGCACTTAAAAGTTTATACACAATTTAACTTTAAAAACTTTTCTTGATTTTTTGAATCTATGTTTACCGAGAAAATATATAATATGAATAAATGTGTTTTGCTAGAATTTTCTATTATTGTTGACGACAAAAACTAATAAGTAACTTACGAGAATTGTACAGATAATATATATAGTTTTTCATTGCTTGAGATTACACCGTTACATGCATGCCTAGATTGGATGGAAGTCAAATAGCTAACAAAATTTTGTTTTGAGATCATAGAGCTAAATTAGATTGAAAAAAAGGCCAAATACCTAGGCGAGTTTTTCGACCGCCGTAGGTCTAATTCTTCCTTTAACATTAAGAATCTTTGCCGAACATTTTTATTTCCAGGTAATGCAAGCTTGAGCATCTTAGGCAATCCATCAATGGGAGAAATAAAAGCTGTAAGGCATTGAAAGTTCACTACTCCTCCTATTTCTTGGTTCAAAGGTCGATCAAGTTGTAAGTATTTGGTCCTTTAAAAGAAAACATATAATATCATAGATATTTGGAATTGATTATATAATAATATATATTATGCGGGAGAGGAAAAAAGTATTTTTATTGCTATAAATGTGGATTCTTTTAAGAATCAATATATTATTGGATATTTCTCTTCAACTCACAGTCTTGTATTCCGTATTTGATAAACTCGTACTTAATTAGTTATCTGATTTTTTTTTTTTTATTTGTGGTTATGTTTAATTTGGTTCTCTTTTGGAATTTCTGTTGTTTTGGGTTCTAGACAAAATAATCTGTAAGATATCTTTAGTTTTTAGTTTTTTTTTTCCATTCTTTGATAAGTTTGGTTACGAGAATCAAGTGTTTTTTTTTTTTTTCTTGAGAGTTAGAAACACTTGATTTTTTGCTTACTATTCTCAATCATTATTGTCTAAGTAGCATCAACACCTGAATTGCCAGATGCCTAAAACACTCCGGTGCTGAAGTAGTCTGGATTCCTCTTTTAGGCTTCCAGCCACTACTTCTAATGTAGCTAGCGCCGGCGCTCACTAATTCCGCCACGTGGCTCGCCAACTTGTACAGTTGAATGGATC
>JADLZK010011446.1:0-46994 GCA_015847255.1 Hyparrhenia diplandra | reverse complement strand
TCACTGTTCACGAGATTGACAGCCGCCACAGTTCCCCACCTACATTCCACAGACCTCCACCGATCGGAGTTGCGCAGGCAGCGGCGGGAAGCACCATCGACGCCACGACGTACTCCTTCTCCACCGCCGCCGGCCAGTGCAGGTGGAGACTGAAGTACGTCCGATCTTCGTCGCGACCCCATCAACATCACCATGGACGCCACTGGATCCAACCCCGCCACCAACACTGACGGTCATAGTCCTCACCCTAACCTTATGTACCTTTACTGTTGTAGTAGACATGATTAGGTTGTAGTAGACATGATTAGGAACCCTACTGTTATTGTTTTAGTTTGTTCCCATTCCGATTTACTGCTAGTAAGATCCTCAAAGTCTATCATCATTTAATGGCAAGTCAATCGAAGGAGATAATGTTAAGAATAAAGTGATTGCTTGGTCACATGCATGTCTGGACTATTTTGGATTCGACCCATTTACCAGCTACGATTTGCCTGCATCCATCGAGCACATAAATAAATTCCAACTAGTGAGGAGGCGCGCATTTGCGCGCCGGTAACCTATGTGGAAGAACCGGGTTATGCAAGGTAACCACTAATCTAGGAAATAATACAGTTGTCTGAATTGCATAGGCAAACCTTGAGAAAATAACTGTCACTGAAGTTGCGCAGAGACATGCTTACAGACTTAATATAGTTTGGCATTTACACAAGGTCTGGGATGGATTGGCTGCGAGGTACATAAATAGGTAGGTTGGAACCAGTTGACATTGGAGCCTTTTGAAGGTTCAGTTCAGTCTTCGAAAACAGGTATTTTTTAATTAAAAAGAACAAAAAGATTACATGAGACGTACTACTTGTAGAAGCGTGATAAAAGCACAAAAATCTGTGGGCAAAAAAACTTCGATCAACCATGGCACCACCTTGTCGCAACACGAGAGATGAAGAATCTGATGTGGAACACATTCTTCCGGGTATAAGTGGTGTCAGATAGAACCACAGCTGCTGTCGATTACCAGTCACAGGAAAAAAAAAGAGCTGTTGTCGATTACCAAGGCATCAAGCTCTGATTTCTCCAGGTACAGGAAGGAAGATCAAGTAGTCTCTGTATGGATGCTGAACAATGGAGAATAAACGGTACATGTACATATATAGAGTAGGTCTGTGCCAATCTAAGAGTTTGAAGCAAAGTTAGATTAGGGTATCTGCAATTTCAAGGACTCTGTCTCTCCTGAATGTAAGAAATGAGTTTGCTTGCCCCTTCATCCACATCTGTAGATAAACTGCATATAGGAATCTTTTTACTACATAGTAACTTTTTGTCTATAATTGATGAATACAACTCTAGAACCAATCCGAGATGAAATGAAACAAACAAAAGAAAAGAGAATTATATATCCCCTAATAGCTCTAAACCTGATGGGATCTTTCCACTTGAAAAGAGCTTCATATAAATCATGTCTCTTCATACTGCTAAAAGGAAAAAAAAACAGGGGAACGCTAAGCTCAAGAGTCTTTAGAAAAACCGCACTCACCAGAAAAAAGAGACAGAGCAAGAGCAAACAAATCAAAGGACGACCATAAGCTTTTGTGTCATGAAAATGGAATCCCCAGGAATAACAGGAACGCATCGCTGTTTCGCACTGAAAAATATGAAACTGAACCTTGTGTGATCTCATTGTATTACAGTATAGGTGGTATAAGATGCATCCTACAGGGAAACTAATTTAAACAACAGTAACCAGGCATACCAATATCATTAGAACAAAGCATGCAGTACATAGAAAACTCGGATTTAGTCCAAGAAAAGAGAGGACTGTACCTGGTTAATAACCTGTGCTGATCGCCGTGGTAACTCTGATGCAAAAGGAAGCAGCCATGCTGATGCTGCTGTTGGTGGTCCACTGGATTGTTTGGCCCAAATGATTGGCCATGCCCAACCATCAACAGCTATTTGGTGGTCTCCTGACTTCCATAGACCTGGAACTCTGCCAAGCTAACCCAACAAAACCCCCAATGCACCAAGCTGCAGAATCATTGCTTTTGGCTCGAGAAAACGGCTGCCAAATTAAGATGGAGGGGGCCATCACGAAGAAGGCATCCAAGCATTTCGTTGGTTATTTCTTACTGTGTGTGCCATCGCTTTTGAACACACACACTGTGTCTTGCAGACTTCCTCAGGTCGCCGGCTTATGCTTATGTCTCGAGCAAATGTAGATTGGCAGAGACTGGGGAAGCATAGCTGCCACCATTATATGTCATTTCGTCAGTAATACAATCTTCATAAGCTAAATTTATATATGTATCTCCATCTCATCTGATTAGGAATTAGCAAAGCTAGGCCTATATTCAGTAAAAAGATGGAAGTAGAAGTGATTGCATCAAAAGTATTTTTAAAACTCACTAAGATGATGTACATAGTTGTAACGGTACTGAATGGCAATTCTGATATGCAGCTCAACTAATTTCCCAAGCACATAAAGCAGCAGAGTTAAAATACATATATTAATCTAGACAAGAGAATCCATTGTAGTGACCCAAATATTATTGGAAGTATAGTCTAAATAGAGGGAGAAAGAACACTGCTCTATCTGGTCAGCTAACTGAAGAGGCAACCAACATAATTTCCCGTAGTAGCCTTTGGAAAGAACACTTGATATCACAACTCTATTTGAACTCGCTTTCACAAGACATTCAGTTTGCAATATTTTAGGCTTATTTCTAAGTTCAGTGAGACATGTTACTTTAAGAAGGCAAAGGTAAGTAGCATGTAACACACATATATGTAGCTGAAAAAATACTGAATATGCTACCTTGCATATTCTAAAAGAGATGCTATCCATTGAAACTCAGCTGAACATTGTAGCAGGTAAACATACTCGTAAAAAAGGAGGGTTAAAGTAATAAGGAAACGCTTGTTCAGAAACATATGACCAGTTATAAAAAGTTCAGTGGACATGAAAAGTTCAGTGGACATAAAAAGTTCAGAAAAACACAAGACATGTCCTTAGATAGAGTATCTGCTTGTGTGAGTATATTTGAATTAGGACATAAAAAGTCCTACAGTACAGTAGCAGCAAGTTTAAATACTCAGCCAAGTTGGAAACTTAGAAAACTAATTTAGAGTTAAAGATAAATGACAGGAAGTTCCAACATATTGTTAATAGACTATGTTTTCCATTTTCTCTGTACTATGGGAGGTGACTACTGATAAAGTTCAGTCGTAACACTCACCAGGGATCATCTCTATTAACTAAAACATTTATTTCACTATTACCTCTAACAGTCTTGAGGTAGATTGAAGAACTACATTTTTTTCCGTTGGGAAAAAAGCAAAAAGCACCAAATTAACAGTGGACAAGCATTTTGTGAGGCTGAGTGAACCATATTGCAGAACTAAAAAAACTCTTGCTTCCTATAGCCATAGTCATATGTAAATATTTCCTATAGCCTCAGGATACGTACCTCTAGTTATAAGGAAGGACATTTTCTCCTGTTCTTAGCCCCCCCAGCCTGCAAAAAATGAAACAAAGGAAAAATGGTAAGGTTAGTTGAAGACCTGTGGAGTAAAAGATCACCAAACTAATCAAGCATTTACCTGGTCTACAATGGCCATAAGGTAGGATACATAGGATATGGAAAAGAAAAAAGAGTCAAAACAAATATTTTAAGTCTGGTTGCATATCCTAAATTCATGCATAAGGTAGGAGAAGAAAACACTAAAAATTGTAGATTATGACCCTAACTGCTGTAAGAAAATGGAACAGACAAAACAGGTAATTGAAAACTATATTTATCGTGTAATATATGCACTGCTATCTTCTCATGAATGTGTCACTTGACCACAAGCCCTTCTATTCAACGTGTCTGATAGCATGCAGAGCAGAGAATAAGCCAGGTGTACGGAACTGACCTGCATGCAAACTTTAGAAGCGTTGGGGGGTCGTCAAAGACACTATGGTCATTGTGAAAGAAACCAAATAGAATTCCTCTGGACATGCAGTCTGCAAGGGAAAAAGATAAATACTAAAGTTACCACTTCAAATAAAGTGCTCTAAGAAACATACAAATCCTAACATGATCTTCATCGCAGAGGGAAACCACAGTTTCCAAATTGCAAGTTTATGGTGTTCCAACAATAGGTTATTCTCATTTGAAAATAGTTATGGCGAAAATAATATAAGGCGACTCTTCAAAAAAAAAAAAAAAAAAAAAAGGCTGATCATCATTCTATAATAGGCCTCAAAAGTGTTTTTTGTGATGTAATATTGGAAGGACTATTATGTTGATCCAAAAAAACCCTTTTTAGTGCACATTTGCCAGGTAAAATGGATGTGTATACAGGGCAGCATAACATTGCAGAATACTCCCCATTTTGGTGGAATTGTATTCTAAAGCAGAAAGAGAGACTGTTTAACTCAAACTTCAGGATTGTCATAGTGAAAAGAGTCATATATCTACTTCTGGTCTTCTGCCAGTTTGATAGAAGAATAACATATCAACTCTGAATATACCCTGATCCAAGGAACTGGATAGTGAATTGTGATGAACCATATCAAATATCAGGATATTCGTATAAAATTTGTCATAGCTTTCAGTGTCGTCTGACAGCACATTCCTAGTTGTTTTCTAATCGACCTTGAATATCCAAGCTTGGACAAAGGAAGAGAGCAGTTTAATGGTGGCTGACACAACCAGGAGTTTTGTTTGGAATTTATCTGCGAAGAAAATTCAGAGCAGGTGGCAACCTGAAAGGCTGGGGATGGCATATTTAGACAAAATTGTATCTGCCTTGAAGAAAACCATGTCTTGGCCTGATTGGTAGCAAGATTAGCCTACAGGAAAAAACGAAATAAAAAGATATTTCAGAACAAAACACATCAAGTGAGCTGTACTTACAAAGGACTTATGTGAAAGTGATCAAAGGTATTACTACTTTAGGACAGGATGGTCAGTATGGGACTAAGAAACACTAAGACTAAATGTGTGTGATGCTGGAAAATCCTATCCTTGCAAGTTTTGTGACTACATGAACTGCATAGATGGGAGAATATATATAGTTCACTTCATCTAGCTATAACTAATAAAATTGTTCAATTGGATACATTGTAAACTGAACTGCATAGATGGCAGAATATGAGCATAGATGGCTTACTGTTTGCAATCACATTGGTAAGTCCAATTGGACAGAAAGAATGTATGAAGATTTGAACCTATGAAGGCCAATAAACTTGTCAAGGCACTATATCTAGAATTTGAGAAACGTCCTGAGCACAAAAAAATTAAAGCCAGGATGCACAGGAACACATTTGTTGGACCTGAGCTACAAATGAGCCTGATAGAAAGATTGAGGACTTTTCCTTATTTAATGTACCCATCTCATTAACTCATGGTGAGACACAAATAGGGCTAGAAATGGACTTGTTGAATAGAAGGGCTACCTGCATTGGTCGGAGCCACTATATAGGAACAATAAAAAAACAGGGAAACCAAGCTGTAGGATATACAACCCCAAATTCCATCCTCTTAAGCTGGAAATGGACTTGTTGAATAGAAGGGCTACCTGCATTGGGCAGTGCAGAATCAGGCAGTGCATCCCTCATGTTCCACTTTAGTCCTGCCACTCATATTCTCCTTAGACGGACAGATGCTTTTCGTCTGCCTCAAAGGTAATTCCTCTCATACTATAGCTCCATCCCTCTATAAATATGTGAAACCGCAGAGGCATCAAATTTAAGTGGCAAAGCACAATATAAAAAGAAACTGTAATGTAAAAGATATTCAGGATACATCACATAGCCTAAAACTATGAAGTGTTAACTGATCAGATGGACAACATTATTTAACCCATAGGCCATTGCAGGTGTTAAGATCATAAAAATCAGCCCATGCGGTGCTAACTTGCATAGATGATATATATATTATGAATGTTAGGCAACAGGCAGACTAAGCCTCTGTGACTGAAAGCAGCTATTTTTTTTGGCCTGGTGAAGTTCATTACTTGGAACATATGCACCTATGTTTTTAACCAAAGTGCAAATAAAAAAACAAAGGCTATTTAGAAGCTAGCTAACTGAACAGGGGAAAATGGTAGGAAAAATGAAGAGACACCTTCAGCCACAACAGTTAGATGGTAGGTACTTTATCCTCCTGTCAGTTGGCAAAACACAGCTGGAGAAACCTAGTGGGCAGTAAAAAGGCATCAACCTGCATAAACCCCATAGGCATATACCCCCTATATCAGGCAGCAGGCAAATTAAGTTGTACGTAAGAAGGTGACAATATCTTCTATGGTCTGCTGAACATTATTTATCCCATGTTTTTCTTATCGAAATGCAAATCTAAAAATTATGTGAGACTATAACTTACATGTAGAAGTGTTTCTGCAACACAGAGAATGCAGTGATCACGTTTTGAATCTGGTGCATATAACATAATTTGTTTGGATTAATTTCCCAAACCCGCAAACAAGGTGCCTTCCATATTAACAATACATGGAAGCGAAAGCACCAATCAAATCAAATATATCTGTAAGTAGAGAAGGGAGAGCACCATAAAGATGTAAAACATATATTCTAAGAAAAAAATGTTACCTCCTCGGTAGAGTGAAGGAAACAAGCTATCAGGTGAAATTACAATAGGTCCGTTGGGTAGTGCTTTCCCATCCTGCAAAATTGGACCACCCCCAAATCAGGTCGACATGAATGATTGGAAACTTCAAACAGGCATCAATATATTCAGCTTGAGATGCTTGAGACATATTATTGGAACATCACGAGAGATTTGACCATACCATAGCTTAGAGGTGATGAACAAATCTTCTCTCTTCGCTACACCCTCTTCAAATAGCTTCCTTAAAGCCAAACCAATCTAGACAATCCAAAAACAGGTATGAGGCTTTCACTGCTCCAATTGTTATGCAATATGAATCAAGACATGTCTTATAGAGGGGTAAATGCTGCTTGTGAGCTATGCATGACATACAACCATGTCCACTTAGCTAATAAGCTCCAGAATAGTCCTTAAAATCAAGCCTTTATTTATACCCAAAGAGAAGAAATTCCCAGATTACTATAGCCCATATAAATAAATGGAGAGTAGAAAACCAAAAGTCAAGATCAGATTACTAAGGAAATCTGAGGCTGCATAACTTTGTTATAGCCCATATTACAATATAAAATTATGAAAATAGGACCATACACAGGCAAAAATTCATAGCATTCTTTGCCCTTAACTGATAGGAATCGTTTGCTGTTGTGTTTGAGCTTGTTTCCATCCTCCACATAGCATTCTTCTCCCTTAATTGATAGGAACAGTTGATGCCAATACAATCAGCTCGGAAACAAATTAGACCGATCCTGCTTGAAAAAAAAGGAAAAATTGAAGACAAGATTAAGTGGCCGGAAGCAAGCCACCAATCATTGCTGTTGTTAAGGTACAGTCCAACAAGCCTCTATACCAATAAACAACTTTTTCCTCTGAAATAATCTTTGGAGGGCCAGTGAACAATGCAGAACTACAAAAAGCTCATGTTCCGGCAAGGGTAAATGTAAACATGATGTTTAGCAGTTGGGCATAAACATTCCTATAGAGTCGAGCGCCACCAAGTGCAGAACTAAAAAAAGGGATAAATATTGGCAGCCAAAATTGGTCAAAAAGCGGACCAATTGAATTCAAAAGAACAAATTTGGACTACGATTTTCAAATCAAGCGAAGATTTTAAAACAACATTTAAAAGAGAGAGTAACCAGTTCACATTTTATTTGCTAAGTAGGCTAAAGAAACACTGGCTGGCACATGACACTGGCACTAAGTGACACCAAGCAAATCCACCGAACATTGAATAGGCTTGTATAGCAGATAAACCAATAAACGTCATATCTAAAGAAGTCATAAAGAGTAAAGGAAAAACATCTTTGTTAATCTAGAAAACACCACTGAATGTAAACAATGAATCCACTATATCATTAGGAACTGATAGCAAGATAAACTACCAAGGTTAATTTTCCCATTATTGCTGAACTCTGGAGAGAGGGCCGTAGGCTTCTAATGCTACCAACAGAGAAGGTAATCAAGCAACATCTACCAAACCCATTGTAATTAGCTATATATACACACACAATTCAAATAAGATACAGTGTTTCATCCAAAAAATCAAAAACAAATTAAATGCCAAGGAAATTTGCACAGCATGGACAGGCTGCACCAGGGGGCCAAAGGCAGCACCCGCCGGACAAATGGAATACGCTGGGATTTGGGAGGACTCACCTAGGGTTTCCTGTAGCCCCAGCACATGGAGTGGACGGATCGGAGGAGACGACACCGGGGAGGCAGCCACGCCAGAGCGCCCGGGGTGGAGAGAGAGGAGGGCGGCCGCCCCACTCGCGCACGACGGCTGCCATCTCCCTGGCCACATCTGGAGCTCCTGGAGAGGGAGGAACCGGAGAGAGAGAGAGAGGGAGGAAGAGGAGGGCACGCAGGGGTGGGGAGCACGCCGGGGGAGGAAGAAGGGAGAAGGAGAGGGAGGAAGGAAGCGGTGGGGGGGGAGGGGCCGGGCCGGCGCCGTGGCCACGGCCGCCGCTGCCGCGCACGGAGAGACGGAGGGAGCGCGTGAGAGGGAGAGAGAGGCCGGCGTTTTTTTTTTTTTTTTTTTTCTGAGAAGACTGAGTCCGGTATATATCTAGAGGCTGTGGTTGGGGGTTTTATGCAAAACAGCCAGGCGGGCGGGTAAGTGAAAATTTACCACGATCTCAGGATTTTCCCTTCTTCGGGTGTAGGATGTTGAGTAATACGGGGTGTAAAAAGTAAAAACGCAAAACTAATTTACTGTTTACTATGGTGTTTTCTATACCGAAACGTGTTTTCTTTGATAGGGAAGGTTTTTTTTCAAAAAACTATGGACCAATCAGATTATTTGGGGCGACGTGGATAGCGTCACCGTATGAGGTTTCGTAGGGGATCAGAAAGTCTTGAATATAGCTCATGAACAAGTAGTTTTATCATCTCCTACAGTTGACTATGGATTCACTTTGTGATGCTACGGGCTACGGCTTTAGGTAGGCAGATGCCTTTCTTAAGCTGAGTTCCAGGCCTAGTTTCACGGTCCTTCATTTGTGAGGGTGTGCCAACAAGTTTCAGATGGAATTTTTGTGTTGACGAGTAAATTTTCCCGCGAATTCACATGCCCATTTCTTCGTTTTGTTACAGTTGCCACAGCGCTGAACTCCAAACCCAAACTGACATAAATGAAATACTGGTGGTGACATTCAGGTTTGGCGGCTCATTGCAGCGAACAGGTGCAGCTGCGTGCTGGCTTGGCCCTTGTCAAAACTGCGATTCTCCAGCACAGATCGTGTCGCAGCGCCAACAGTCCAAGAATGAAATAACAATACGGCGACATTTGGTGGACTTTCAGCTGCCGAGCGAGCCCTGGTGACTTGGACAGTTCAGGTTTGGTCTGCAGCTACGCTGTAGCTCACTGAACAGCACGTCCATGTTTTTTTATTATATACATGATATACTGATATTGATAAGTTTAATAAAATTCATTAGGATAATAATAAAACTTAGTTTCCATAATAAATACTTGGCGTCCTTGTCAAAACTATTGTATATGTACTCAAAACCTCTTCACATAGACACCGGGGCCGCCCCGCCATCAACACATAGAGATCTTTCCAGATCACAGATCGTGTCGCAGCGCCATGAGTAGTCCAAATGATGATTGAGGTTGCAAGAACAATATTCGGCGACATCCTTAGGTCTTTCTTAAAAACCCTCCTGACTTTCAGGCCCCATGGTCATTCAACACCTGCAGACCGTGAGCCCTGCAAAATCGCCAGCGACCTGTCCTAGTACAGCCGTGGTGCACAGCACAACGTCATACAATGAAAAAAAATTAAATCTAAAAATAAATATTATTGTTCACAGCTATTACTCTTTTTTTTCAGCAGCTATAGCTTTTTCACTGAACTATTACTATCATGGTACCCACACCAATGAGTCCGTCAAAATAAATTAAAATTATGAGCAACAGTGTATCCTATTACTCATCCATGTTTCCACCCTATTTTTATCGCTATTTATTAATTGACCATGTATCCGATGAATATACGGACATCTATGAATTCCAACACATTGACGTAAACACACCTGTGTTTATTTATTAAAACATGTATCCGAGAAGGATAAAACATGGAATAAAATCAGACATACACACACGCCCCGTTAGTTTCTGCAAGTCGTAGACAATCAATTTTCCCTACTTATCCTATTCATATACGCCAGGCGACCGAGAAGGAGGAGGTGAAAGAAAACGATGGTGAAAAAAAAGTGGCAGAAATTTTTCGCCTTTATTAATATACTAGCAAATTTGCCCGTGCGTTAAAAACTAAAAAATTGTATATATCAAGTACTCATCACTCCACCTTCTTCACATAGACATCCTAGCAAATCGTTACTTAGTCGACATCGCCACGTTGTTGCCCGAAATTTCAGTCAATCAACATCACATAGGGAATCCTAAATTTCTTATATACTTGACATCACTCACAATCATGGGGCTTAGTATTTCATTACCTCCGAGTTTTTGCGGACCAGGCCGCTTGCTAGAATCCTTGGCGTTCTCCTTTTGGATGAGTAGATCATGAAGATTCTCAAATGCCAATGCTCGCCGCTCATACCACTATGACATGTTGTTGTAGGTTGTACCACCGGTCTTGTGCGAACAATGTTTATTCAAGATGGCGATAGGTCTGATAATATAAAGGTCTTATCCTCTAGGTCTTTCTTAAAAACCCTCCTGACCTTTTGTGTTGAGAGTTTTATTTGCGCCCCATCACATCATCCAACACCTTTAGCAAATCTACACCCAAGGAAGTATCTATATATTCTACGCAAAATCGCCAGGCGACCTAAGAAAAGGTGCATGTCCTCTTCAGATCCGTATGCAACTCGTTTAGTTTATTACGTGGTGCACAGCACAACGTCATACAATGGAAAAATAAATCTAAAAATTTTAGGCATAAACTTATTGTTCACTAGGAGAGAACAATATTTTTGGGTGGACCATTGTCTCTTTTTCTATTCTAATCAAGACTTCATGAGGCGTGTAATGGGAGTCCGAGACGTTTCATTGGGACATGTTAACAATATTACTATCATGGTAACTCGCACACCAATGAGTCCTAGTTGGAGGCACATGGTCAAAACCAAATCGAAATATTACTTAGTAAATCCTAGAAGTATTATGAGCAACAGTGTATCCTATTACCAAAGATAGGGGAACTCATTTCTAAACGTACTTGTTTTTTAGGAAAAGGTTTAGAGTTTGCACCCCATTTATATTATCAACATATTTATTATATGATGACCATGTTATCCATGAAGGAAAAGATTTATTATGTAATGTTTCTTGATTGATCGATTATATATTTCGGTTCCAACAACATACATGTTTAAAATACATAGGATCAAGGAAACGATTTTTTACTACAACTAAAAAAATAGCAAAAAAAAAAAAAAACTAAAAAAATGTGCGTTGTTGTGCAATATTATAGTTCTACAGAAAGTAATCAATCATCAATTGCAGCGATTTCAAGTATATTACATGCTCCGTCTCGAAAAACTGCATCAAAGAAATATGAAAACTATCTTTTAAATTTTATACGGAACCTACAACAAATTAATCATCACAACGTACTTTGCCATCGTTCCAAGATGCCGCCGGATGCATTGTCGTAAAAAATGCACAAACATGGTCCATTTTCTGAAAGGCCGCATCGTATTTTACCAACTGCAACCATGTCGTCACATACACATCCGCGATTCTTGTCCAACGCGAGCTGTCGTGGCGAAATCTGCCATATCCTTCCTGAGTTGGGAGGCCAAGTCAGACAGTGAGCCCCATCAATTTTCCTCGACATCTCTATAGTTTGTTATCCTATTCAAAACGGGTGAATGGGCCGATCGCGAAAAAAAAAGCCCCATGACGACAAGGAAAGAAGGAATTTGAGACGGAGTCCGATCGCTACACGATTACAAAAGATACACAATTAAAGACGAATACGGGAGGGAACAAAGCCGGAAATTTGGACGAAATTTTTGGATGGACGACGGAAATTTTTCTCCCTTTATTAATAGGTATAGATATAGATATTGAAGGTTACATTACCTTATACTCTCTAAATTGTAAGTCGACATTCTAAAGAATCTTGAAGTATAATAGTAGAACTTAAAATTAAAATTTTGATTGCTCGAAAGAATCATGGATGCAAAAAGAGATACAAATCGAGCACCTGGAACCCAGTACAAGCTCGCCGCAGCCGCTTGTCAGGTGCGCCGCAGCCGCTTGTCAGGTGCGTGGTCAGCGGCGTCCTGCATGCCGCGTGGAGCCGAGCCGACAGGCGTAGCGCAGCTCCGCCACACGTGCTTTGCTTTCTCAGCTGACACGGCGCGCTGCTGTATGCATGCGCTTTCCCTTCCCTCTGCTCCCTCTCTCGTCCCACGGTTAAATTCGTTTTGGACTTTTAAACTTCATGTTTAACCATCCGTCTTATTCAAAATATTTACGTAAATTATAAAATAAATTAATCAATATTCAAGTATCTTCATTGATAAAATAAGTCGTAACAAAATAAATTATATTTGTGCAAAAAAATTTGAATAAGACGAAGATCGAATAAGATGGCACGGAATCCGGGGTGACAAATTCAGTGGGACTGAGGGAGTAGCTTCTCGCCACCACTTTTTTTTTTTTTGACAGAAAAACACTTGAAATTTTATTAGCAGCAGGTAGCTGCAATGATGGAGAAGGGTCCCCAGGTTACATCTTGCATTGCCGTTATAAGCGGGCAATTGCTTTCATGAGAAGCATTCACACAACTAGTGTTTGGTAAATTACAAATAGTTCCAGTGAATCTAAGAGCTTGAGTGGCTAAAGAGTGAGCTGTGATATTTAAATCTCTTTGAATCTTGAGGACCTGGACTCTCCTATTGGCCATCAAGTTCAAGAATCTTTGAGTGAAGGGCTTGACTTCCCCGTGAGGAGGATGTTCAAGATCAGCACTGTTGAAGTAGCTCACTAGTAATTGACTGTCAATGAGCAAAGAGACTTCATCAATCTGAAGAAGAGATAGAACCCAGGCTCCAAGAGCTAAGGCTCCTGCTTCAGCCATGATGACCGATGTGGTTTTGGAAATCTGTGCTTTGATGTATGCTTTGAAATTACATCTTGGGTCTAGAATGAAGATCCCTAAACCTGCCTTTCTTGGGTGTGGCAGAATATTGTCCGGAGTTGTCGATGCATCAGTGTAGCACCGAGCTCCAGGCAACAGCATGGGGTACCTGCAGTAAGATTGGTTGCTGGGCAGTCCCAGAACGAAGTGGGATTTCTGTTCATCAATGAGCATGTCGCCTCCTTTTAGGTTGGTACCTGCAAATGTTAATTTGCTTTGTTGCAAATTTTTTGTTAGCTGCTGCAAATGAGTTTGCTGTTGTGTGCCTTGACGACGCACAGAATTTATATCTGTGCCTTCTGGTTGAAGGCATTTTGATGCTAGATCAATGGATGCCTCAACTTCGAAGTGGACCTGTGAAATGGACCACCTTCGCCTTTGAAACCTTGCATCATTTCGTGCTTTCCATATGTACCACAAGGTGGTAAAGATCCTGCATAAAATATCCTCAGGAGTAGAACTTGTTATGATTAATGCTAGAGCTTGTTGCACTCCATCTTGCTCAGAAGGCAAAAGAGAAGATCTGAGGGGGGGTCTGGATGAAAACCAGACAACCCTTGCAAAAGGGCAATGGAAGAAGAGATGGGAGTCATTTTCTGTGCGCCGCCGCACGTACGCAGCCGGAAGCCCACAGATTGATCGAGGCTAGCAAGAGCGCAAGCAAGCAGCAGCCATGTCGACGACGGCGCACAAGGTGGCGACGCACGCCGCGGCGGCGGCGAGGGGAAGAAGGCCGCCGAGTGTGCTGAGGGAGATCGTGTACGGGATGAGCCTGGGCCTATTTGCGGGGTACCTGTGGAAGCTCCACCACTGGAGCAACCAGCGCCGCACCCGCGAGTTCTACAGCCTGCTCGACCAGGGCAAGATCACCGTCGTCGTCGCCGACGACGAATAAGCGCCCGGCGGAGCTGACCACTGATCGACGACGGTACACGGCTTCATGATCACTGTCCACACTGTGCCTTGTGTTGTCTAGCATCATATGTATCGCTGTATTAGTTTATCGTTAGTGTTGTGGACCTTGTGGTCAGAACTTGAGTCTGCTCTGTCGTCAGCTCTGATTGATCATCATGTCAACGGTTGACTGTGTGTTAATTACTGTCCCACAATCAGATAATAATAACGGCGACGGTTAGTTTTATGGTCTGCATTGCACTCTTGCTCTTGATGGAGATTAAAAAAAAACTGCTTCCCCAATTACAGTACAGGTTGGATTCTTTTTATTGGAATGATTAGATCTGTGGTCAGTGTTGTACCGCGGCGCTTGTATCTAGCTACAGCGATTCAGGTTCAGTCCGTGCCATCACATCAGATCGTTTTCGGCGTGCCGTACCGGGATGATTCGGCGACACCATCATTGCAGCAGGAGAGGCTGCTAAATTTCTGCAGAATTTCCAGGGATGCATGAGCTCTGTTCCTTTTCTAATATCCTTTTGAATATTGATTGATTTTTCAGAAAGATCCTTGTCTAATTTCTTCATTCACTGCTAGACTGGTACTACTATTCGGATTACGGAGTAGTACCGTAACTAGAGACTACAGTAAAGGCTTCTTATGTTTCTGTTGTTATTCTCTTCTTTTTAGCAAAAGAAAACTGTGGAATGCACATGTTCGGACCAAAGCGAGTCTGTACTGTCCGGGTCCGGTCTCTGTGGACTCCTCTGTACCGGAGTAAACGCTGAATAGTCAAGTCTACTGTGTAGCTTCCCAGCGATTGTGGGATGTACGATACATCCAAGCACTTGAGTTAGGCCTTGTTTAGATTGCTAAAGTTTCTAACATTTTTCTCACTTTCTCTCCATCACATCATATTAAATACACCAAAAGGCATATATTTAAAGTATTAAATGTAGGTAAAAAAATAACTAATTACACAGTTTAGATGTATATTGCGATCGATTCTTTTGAGCCTAGTTACTCCATGATAGGATGATATTTAACACTAACAAACGAAACGTGCTACAGTGTACGATGTGACATCTGGTTCCAAATTTTAGCCATCTAAACAAGGCCTTAGTTAGTTAGTTATGGCCTCAAGTGAGCGTCTGATATTTTTTTCAATGCGTAAAAGATAGTATCATTGTATTATTGTATTAGGTAGAAGAGTTTAGACAAACATACAACACGCTTCTAACAAAGCGTCGAAGGAGGTCAATGTAACACAGTCGTAGTTGGACCATCCTAGCGAAAGATGATTGATATTACATAAAAGGAACAATCAATAGTTCAATACTGATGCAATGGTGTGACCTAGGAGGTGGCTTTGCATATTCGCGGTCGAATAGTCGGAAAGAGCTCATCCAGCGCTTTGGCATCATCCGCCATCAGGTTGCCACAAAAGAGCTTGTCATACGCCGCTAGCCCTGACCTTGATGGTGCTGATGGACCCTTGATGAAGCCTATACGCTGCATAATCAACACGTCCTCTCGCTTGAAAGTGGGTACACAAGAAAAGGGTTGAGCCGCTAACTGCCTGCTTCGTCACGGCAACACCGGCTTAGAGGCGGTTGCTTGGGAGGCTTAGGAATCAGCGGAGAGTCCCTCTTACACACCACTGCCTTAAGTGAGCGTAGCGTGTGATACTATTCGGTTTCTTTATTTCTAGCAAATTATTATGTGCGAAATTAAAGGTGAACAATTGTAATGTCTTTGTCTGATACTATAGCAAATTATGTGCGAAATTTAAGGTGAACAATTGTATTGTCTTCGTGTGAAATTATGCCTCCTTAAAATATCATAGCTTGAGCAAGGGCACTTACCGGTCAAATGGATATTCAGCTAGTGGTGAGCTGCTGTTAACATTTTAATCCATGAGGATTTGACAATTTCTCCATAGTGTACCTAGAATCCTAGATACACGCAACGGTTGAAGGTTGAAGCACAGTATGGGATATTTGAAGGAAGGAAATGCAGGCAGACTGCAAACATGCGGATGCCGTGCTCAAGTATTTGTTTCACAAAGCAACGGTTTCCATCCACTTAACGAAGCAAGGGCAAAGCCACACTTTCGAAAAAAAAACAAAAGTATTTGTTTCACAAGTCACACAGTTTCAATTCAAGTATTCAAATCGTATGTACATTGACAAACTCGAAGGAAGGAAGCACTGTATGTAGCACGTACGTACGTACGTGTACCACCACGGTAGCTGATGGTATCAAGAAATCACGGACTCACAATACCGACCGGGAGCAAACTCGTCGCCATTTTGCCTGCCGACCTGAAAGATTCGATCACGAGCCGGGAACGAAGCGACGGCGGCGTCCGTCCGTTGTCCCCGCCCGGCTGGGCACCGTCATCGCAGGTTGTGCAGCGGGTTGGACCCCGTGGGCGCCAGCCTCTTATCGTCCTCGAACCAGTCGCCGCCGTCGGGGAGGACCTGCCGGAGCCGCCTCGTGCCGCCGTCGGAGGCGGCGCTCCGTTGCGTCGTCGCGCGGCGATACGGCCGGCGGACACGCGCCGGCTCGGCCGAGACGACGCTCGCGGAAGCGGTGGTGGCTCTGCTGCTGCTCTGCTCGTGCCAGGCGGCGGCCCAGGAGTGGCGAGACGACGATGCCGCCGTTGCCGGGACGCCGCGCCGCCGCCGGAGGAGCGAGGTCGCCTTGAGCGCCAGCGGGATGAGCCATAGCAGCAGTAGCAGCTTGATGCACCTGGAGGCGCTCATATCTAAGCTAGCTAGAGATCGATCGATCTCGCCTGGCCAGTCGATCGCCAGCCCGATCGAGATAGTGGACGACACGACTGGCTGGCAAGCCGGTGACAGACGGCTGACACGACGCGCGCGGTGCGCTGACACGAGCGGGCGGGCGGGCGAGGAGATAGATAACGGCACGGCAGTAGGCAAGTGAGTGAGAGAGGGGAGCCCTGGAGGGGGGCAAGGCATGCAGGAATGGAGTGGGCGCGCTGTGCGTGTGTCCACGAAGAAGAATGGCGTGTGGTGGTGGCGGGCGCTGCAATAATCGGCAATGATGGGACGGGACGGACGGGAGGAAGGCGACGACGAGAAGGAGGAGGACGGAGCGACTCGATGTGACGTGGGCGGACAAAGGACAAAGGCGAGGCGATTGCAATGAGTGAGCCGGTGCGGTGAGCCCCCTTCCCTCCGTCGCGCTCTGCCTGCCGTGCCGTGCCGGCGGGCGTCGGTCGGTGCACACGTCCCCGTCCCCGTTTGTTGGCTTGCCTGTCGGCCTTGTCCAACGGCCGCATGTAGTGCAGATGCAGGCAACGCACGCCGTGGTCCGTCCGTCCGTGTCTCCGTGCGGCGTGAGGCGATGGCAAGGGGCCACGACAAGGGCATGCATCAATGCATGTGCGCCTGCTGCTGCTTGACCGCCTCCAGCCGCTGCCGCGCGCACATCCCTCGTATGCCATTGCCTTGCCATGCCATTGCCATGCCATGCCATGCCATGCCGCGACCCGGTCCGTGCTCGTGTCCGTGTCCATGGGCATGTGTGTCATGTGAAGCGCACGCAGGCAGGACGCGCAGGACGTTGTCATATCCGGTGGACGTCTCGCACGCACGACACCCTGTCAGGTTCAGCAGCAACGCAGAGGTTAGGGGGGTTCCTTCCCAAGGCAAGAGAGACAAACCAACGCCGGCCTTCCCCGGCTCGATCCGACGACAGACGAGACGCGACGCGCCCGTTCCTCTTTCTTTGTTTCCCTCTCATCTCAAACACGGTGGACCTTTTCGGTGTGCCTGCCATGCCATGCCATTATCGGGATCGCTGAAGATCCGCTGTTCAAATCAAATTGCAAAATTGCCCGGTCCAGTCCAGTCCTCCCGAAACTGACATGCATGTATCCGGCCGGCTATCCGCTTGGAGCATTGCAAGCGAGGCATCAGATCATCGCGAGGCGACAGGGGGAAAAGGCTCGCCAAGAGATGGGAGCTCCTGACCTCACCTCCTGTGCCTTTTGCATGCATGCGACGAGAGGAGAGGAGACGCGCGCATCGACCAACAAACAGTTGGTGCGCGAGTGCGACGGACGCCATGGCATGGCATGGCCCCCATGGAGAAGAACGAAGCATCCGGCTCCGCGGCAGTAGCCAACACTCACATCGACCGGTTCCATCGCCATCATGCTTTTTTCACAACTCGCCACACTCTCTCTACTGCAGTCTGCAGTTTGATCACTACCTGCAGCTCGCTTTGCTGTTGCAAGTTGCAACAGCGCTGCACTGCACCGACGACTGGCACGCGGAGCGGCATCCTATCATAGTCATAGTCCCTCTCTCGATCGTCTACAGAGACAGCAGACAGCCCGTGCTGTGCTGCTACATTTTGTTGATGAATGGAACGCGTGCGACGGGACTAGAATTAGCCCCCAGGAATGCAAAACCAAAAAACTTGTCCTTTGTCCTAAAAAAAAAAAAAAAAAAAAAATTTTTGTTTAGTTCCAGGGCTCCATTAAAAATTACTCTCTTCGTTCCAAATTTTAGTTCACTTTGGTTTTCATTGCTTTTGCTTTGCAACTAGCATAGTTATGTGTCTAGATACGTAACAAAAAGAAATTCATCTAAAAAAAGTCAAAAACGACCTACATATTAGAAGCATTAAGTCAAAATGACCTACAATTTAGCCATGACCAAGATTTAGTTTAGGGTTTACAGCTACTGTAATAAAAAATTTCATACTCATTGGATGATGTATAGCAAACCTAAATAAGTCTACAACTAAGCTATAAATTATCTAATGAGTATGAAATTTTTTACTACAATCCAAGCATATAATATTTAGCCAACCATAAAAATTTTCACTGTAGTTAGACCATAGAAGCTGCACCTATGAATTATTCCAATAATTATAGAAAGACATAAATTTAAAGATGTAACAAAAACTTAGATTTTCCATAAAATATATATTTTCATTTTGAGATCTATTCATATAGAGTCCAAAAAGGTAGATTTTACATTTTATGATTTTTCTATAATTTACTATATTTTCAAAACCGCACTTATAAGCGGGCCAGGGAATATGAATGGCTTTTAAAAGTTGAGGCAGGTGTTTTGTGCGATTTTAGAGTTCAAAGAAGAAAAACGAACTTTCACACAAATTGAGAAACGCAAAGTGATTTTTCCTCTTTCCTAGACCTCTCCCTCCTCGCCGGCTGGCCCAACAAGGCCCATTAGCTATAGGCCCAGCTTCTCCCAGACTCCACCGCCTACCAATTAGCTTCTCATTTTTGGAAATTGGAGTCAACTTTACATTGAAAGAGCAGAGCTACAACCAGTGATGAGAATTACTTAGAGCAGGGCTACCTGTCCTCCTCCCCCCGGTCCCCATCCCGGTATGGTGGATCCAACTTTTCCAAGACAGCCAATCAACCATCAACCACCGCCCGATGCGTAATGCATGCGTGAGATCGACCCATCAAAACCTCCCTAGTTCCCGGCCTGCTAGCTACCAACCACCAAAGGTGGGAGGCACTGCCGACCACCCCTAGGTGGGCCTCGGCCCACCCCGACACCGCCCTTCTTCTCTTCCTCGCACGGTCGCGCACGATCCCCCGCCGATCCCGACGTCCCCCTCCCCCTCCCCCGGGGCGCTAGGCTCGCGAGCTCCAACGAGCCCTAGCGCCCCCGCGGCGGCCCCCTTTTCCCCCCTCCCGCCCCGCTTCCACCGCTGCCGCCACCGTCGAGCCTCATCCTCGAGCGCCCCCTTCTCCTCTAACTCCGGCGAGATTCCCCCCTCGGCCCGACCCGATCGCCCCCTACGCCGCCAACCGCACACCAAGGCTGCCCGACGACCATTCCCACCGTCGGACTGCCTATCTCCCCGGCCGGCCGGACATGCTATAACCCGAGGGAGGTTTGGGTGGATGTGGGGTGGCACACGGGGGCTCGCCGAAGTTCGCTTCGGCGGGCGCGACGCAAAGGGTTCCATCGAACTTGACGTCGACGGTGGCGGTGTCTGGGCCGGGTCGTTGTCTCGGCCGCCGAAAGCTTGGACCGCCCGCGCTAGGGGTGGTCGGACCCAAATGATTTCCGAGTGGAAAAGTCCCGATTCCCTCCCCCAACTATCGAAAGCTCACTTTTCCTCCCTTAACTTCAAACCCGGACAAATCACCTCCCTCAACTTTTCAAACCATGCAAATTACCTCCCTCGAGCGGTTTTGAAGGCGGATTTGCTACAGATAACCGCGGTTTTTGATCTGAGTGTCGGCGGGTTGCTACAAAGGATGTGATGACTTTGTCTTTTTTTTTTCAAAAAAATCCGGTTGAATCTTTGAAAAATCATAGTAAATCATAGAAAAATCATAAAATAAAAATCTAATTTTGTTGGACTGCACATGATTAGATCTACACAGTGAATATATAATATGATATGCTTTAGTATAAAGTTTTTGCTACGAAGGTTTTGTCTTTTTCTTTTTATTTATTTGGTGAATCTTTAAAAATAATAGTAAATCATAGAAAAATCATAAAATAGAAAATCCAATTTTGTTAGACTCCACATGAGTAGATCTACACATTGAATATATAATATGGTATGCTTTAGTCCAACAAAATAATTATGAAGTTGCAGACTACGAATTATTTCAATTAATTACAAAAAGCATAGATCTAAAGCTACAACCAAAATTTTGTACTAAAGCATACCATATTATATATTCACTATGTAGACATGCGCATGTGGAGTCTAACAAAAATTAGATTTTATATTTTATGATTTTTCTGTGATTTACTATAATTTTTTAAAGATTCAGCAAATAAATATAAAAGAAAAAAAAGACAAAACCTTCGTAGCAAAAACTTTATACTAAAGCATATCATATTATATATTCAATGTGTAGGTCTAATCATGTGGAGTCCAACAAAATTGGATTTTTATTTTATGATTTTTTCGTGATTTACTATGATTTTTTAAAGATTCAACCGGAATTTTTATAAAAAAAAAGAAAAGGAAAAGTCACTGTCACTGTAGCAACCCGCTGGCACTGTAGCAAAACCGCGTTTACTGTAGCAAATCCGCCTTCAAAACCCGCGAGGGAGGTAATTTGCATGGTTTGAAAAGTTGAGGGAGGTGATTTGTCCCAAATGAACTTTCGTGATAATTGGGTGAGGGAATCCGGACTTTTTCCTTTCCGAGTTCCCCCTGCCTCCTCTCCAGCCCATCGACCCAAGTGGCCGAGCCTGGACTTCTTTGTCAATCGCCCAAAAGAAGATTAGATTAGAGATAGCCGAGATAGCCAGGGCGAAGCCACGGTAACCGCCGCCACCATGATGCCCCCGACGGCCACCGCGACGGCCGTCTTCCTCTCCGCGGCGCCCTCCTCTTTCTCCACCCGCCGTCGGCGCAGACGCCTTCCTGCCGTCTCCGCATCCCTTTCGCCGTCCTCCTCCTCTTCCTCCTCCGGTAAGCCCACCCCTTCCCCCCCTCTCTCTCTCACCACCATTTCGCCCCCTCCCCTAGTCTGAACTGCACACCGCGTGTCCAGAGGAGCCGCTGCTGGTGCGCGCGGCGCGGGGCGAGGACGGCCTCCCACGCCCGCCCGCGTGGATGATGCGGCAGGCTGGGCGGTACATGGCCGAGTACCAGGCGCTGGCCAAGCGCCACCCCTCGTTCCGGAGCGCTCCGAGAACACGGACCTCATCGTCGAGATCACGCTGCAGCCGTGGCGTGCCTTCGCGCCCGACGGCGTCATCCTCTTCTCGGACATACTCACGCCCCTACCGGCTATCGGTGTGCCGTTCGATATCTCGGACTCCAAGGGGCCCGTGATCCAATCGCCAGTGCGGTCCCAAGAGCAGGTGAGGGAGCTCCTCCCCATCGACCTTGATGTTCTCCAGTTCGTCGGGGAGTCACTGAAGATTCTACGAAATGAGGTAATGCCGTATGCATTTTATGATACAGAAGTTTGGTTCCATTGAGTTACTTGTCGTAGTGCTCTGGGATTACAAAATGATGGTACTAGCTATAAGTGTACAACTTTTCATGATAAGTCAACGCTTGTGTTGGCATTTGACCTACCAGCTGCGTTCATGTGTGAAGGATTCAAGTAACATTAGATTCAGTAGGGATGAAAACGAAAATGATAGTTTCTGATTTTCCGAAATCGTTTTCGAGTATTTTTCCGATTTTGATGCCTAAACGGAAACGGAAGTGGTAACCGAAAAAATAAAAATGATAATGGTAAAAGTAAATGGAAACGAAAGTGAAAACAATTTTTCCCTCTTCCGATCGTTTCTGAAGATTCCTGTATTTAAGCGGTAATTTACCGTTGGTAATTACCGAATCAAAGGCACACACAACCAACATGCACATAAGACAAATATTTTTTTTTGAAACTAACTATATTGCAAGGATTACACACATAGAGGAACCACCTCTACTTAGGAAGGAACTATAATAATTCATGTTTTCATCGCTATGCTATGTCAAGTCAATTTAGAACTTGATCATTAATTTGTGTCATTGTCAAGAATTATGGTAATGTTGCGAGTTATGGGGCTCTTCTCATTTCCTACAATTTGGTGTGTTTATCGCTTTTGAGGATACCGATATGATAGATTTCGATCGTTATCGCTGTATTTTCCAACCGACTATATCGTTTTCGAAATTACCGGAATACCAGCGTCGTATTCATTTCCGACAATATCGTATCGATTTCGTTTCCGAGAAAAGAAAACGAAAATGAAAGTGATTTGGCCTCCTTCCGATCGTTTCCGACCGTTTTCATCCCTAAGATTCAGTGCTGCATGTTACGAAAAATGACACCAGGGGTGAAACTGCTGGTAGTTACTGGTTAGTGTTAGTCTCGTGCTGGAATAACTGGTCATTAGTGTGACCCCAATGCAGTTGTACTTTACTCATACCCTTATTACTATCACAAATTCGGTGCATTTTGGTAGCTTCAAGAGTGTTTTAGCTGCTTATAATGCCTAAAGCTGAAAAGAGATTTCAGGAAAAAGAGGTTGCTATGGCTGTTTTATTGTAGGTCTCGATCAATTATGTGTTAATGAGAAAAGCTTTACATATTTCATATTTGAGGTATCACCTCCGAAAATCAACATGACTTTCCAATGCTTGCAACTTCTGAAACATGCTACATTGTTTCTTAGTCTCCTGGACATTGATTATGTCTATGAAGCGCTTATTATTTGTTATTATCTGAATTATATATGTATGCCAGTGATTGTTTGAAATCTATGCTGGTAAACTATGGCAGTCGGGCATTTCAATTTAAAACTATTAGTAATTAGTGTATTGTGAGCCTGCTCAAACGTCAGTAAACCCATTAATGTAGTATATTGAACCCAAAGCCATATTCTTGTTGTTCTCATTGTTGAATATTTGCTGACATTTTTATTCTCATTGCAATATATATTTATGGACATCAACAGCCTATTTATGAGTGCTGTTTTGTTGATTTGAATTGGACTGGGTATAGTTCAGCAAAGCATTCTGCCCTACAAGTCCTGTGATGCTTATAAATCTCGTTTCCTCCTGTATTCTCTAGATTGATGGAAAAGCTGCTTTGCTAGGATTTGTGGGGGCCCCATGGACAATTGCAACTTACGTCGTTGAAGGGGGAATGACCAACACATACACAAATATAAAGAGCATGTGCCATACAGCTCCAGATGTCTTGAGGGGGCTTTTATCTCACCTTGCACAAGCGATATCGGATTATATCATTTACCAAATTAACTCTGGGGCCCAGTGTATACAGATATTTGATTCATGGGGTGGACAACTTCCACCTCATATATGGGAGCAGTGGTCAAAACCATATATCAAACAGGTGACTCGTCCTTACTTTTCTTGCTTTCATGCATTACCATCTTCATGGTTGGTAGCATTGCTATGTATCTGCACTTATAGCACAACATTGATAGCTCCCACTAAATGCTCTAAAGCTCAGTATCTCCTAAGAACTATTCTTGCTAGCTATGCTTATACCGAAAGGATTTCTCATACGATTAATTAATTGCATTAATCCCCTGCAATTTCTGGTACCATGTTGCAAGATTTGGTATGGTTATGAGTCTTATGACCACAAGTTCCTTATAACCACGAAAGTGGAATCTAGAAAGATCCAATCTCTCAAAATAACCAGTAACTAGTGTGTACATCACCAACATGTTCTCTGTCCACATGGATTTGGAATTTTAGATACTGTATGTATGTTCCTGTAATTTGGTCTGCAACTAGCACAGTGTGTATAACTGCCTTACTTGGTCACAATGGTAATTTCCACAAGTTTGGTGTATTTAGAAGGAAAATTCCAGTTTCATCTTGACCTTGAAAAATGTGCAAAATATCAATATAGCTTGTATGCTGTTATTTAGAGTTCAATTAAAAGATTTCATGCAATGTTTTGATTTACTGATTCTGTTCGTTAATAAGTTTTTCTATTTCTTCGTCAGATTGTGAGTAGGATTAAGGAAGAGTGCCCTCATGTACCCCTTTGTGTTGTATATAAATGGAAATGGAGGTTTACTTGAGCGCATGAAGGACACAGGAGTTGATGTTATTGGGCTTGACTGGACAGTGGACATGGCTGATGGAAGGAGGCGCCTTGGTAATGGAATTAGTGTACAAGGGAATGTGGATCCAGCATTTCTGTTCTCACCATTACCAGTACTGACTGATGAAATTCATAGGTTAGTAAAGGCTCAAAGATTTCCATATAATTTATTTATGTTATTTGAGTTTTTGGTTATTGCTCATGTACAATACTAAAGTGCTGCCTGAGTAGTATACATCTTCATGTTGGATCTGATTTTGGTTGCCTGCATTATGATAAGCCTACATTACACCCTATGCACCATAGCCTTAGCCTGTATAACTGCATGTAGTGAGGTGTGTTTGATTTGCTTGCATAGCCCTTTTTCATTGTAGGAGATTGTGTTTGGTTGCTTGCATTAAGTTGGATGCAGTCACCTCTTTGTTGCTGAGGTAGACCTAAACTCATCACCTCATCCCTTCTTCAACCTCTATCTCCCACTCATCACCTCATCCCTTCTTCAACCTCTATCTCCCACTCATCACCTCATCCCTTCTTCAACCTCTATCTCCCTCATCCTTTCTGCCATTCCTGGATATACAACATGAACAACATCATTGCCACCTCCGTCCCCAAAATCCAAAGCGGGAGGCCTTCCTTCTTTTGCTCTCTCTCTGCTCTTCCTCCTGCTAATCACAAATCGTCTCCTTGGAAAACAGTTCATCTTCTTACAGCCAGCAGTCACAAATTTGACACTTGTCCAATTGGCTGAAGCTGCAAATCTAGTTCCTTTCTCAGCATTATTTGAATCCCAAATCTGTGTATTTCTTCCCAATTTGCGCCCCTCAGGGCCTCGAGATGGATTAAAATTGACCCCCTACTCCGCACTTCTTCACAGCTTGGAGATGTGATCCAAATCTTGCAAATCGAGTTCTCACTGAGCGTTTGTTCCCTGCTCCGTATTTCTTCACCGCCCTCGGAGGCCTTGAGACGGATCCCACTTCAGCGTTGCTCCTCCAAGCCAGGTGCTTGCCAGTTCCATCTGTGTGTAGTTCCCCAGCATTTCTGCGCTGCTTGTCTCCCTTATGGCTGCCCCACAGCCCGCTGGTGGACAAACTCCATGCGTGAGGTGAGCTCCTGCCGCTCGTCGCCTTGCCGTGCGTGCTCAATCCTTGTGTCTGTGTGCCCTCGCCGAGTCTGCGCTCCGCACGCGACTACTACTACGGCTGTATGGTGGTGTCCGACACGCCTCTTGCTGGCAGCTCTCTCTTGGCCTGCATTCATGGATACGGCTAATTTGCACTGCGGCATGCTGCATATGACTAATTCTAACCAAACAAAGGCCACCTGCACTACAGGGGCCTGGATAAGCGCTTATACACCACCAATCAGCCCCGTATGTATTTGTGTTACACCATCATAACAATGATATTCTCAGTAGTTATCAATCTTTGATCATTAAGTTCAGCTGTACAGGTTGCAAAGCTCATCTCATTTCTGAATCTCTGATTCAAACCTCCAGTTGTGTACCAAACTATACCCTGTGTATTCAAGAAAAGGTTGTGCGCTAATTACCAAACTGCCAATGGATATTCATCCTTAGATCTATTAAATTGAACTATTGACCAAAGAATATGGAATAAATGATTATGTCACAATCTTAGGGTGGTGTTTTATCTTTCTGCATGTTTTTAGTAATATTGTGAAACATGTATAGCATCATTAAGCCTTACTGTTTGCTTTAGGTTGCATGGGGGGGTGGTAATGGTCGTTGCACAAGCATAAACAGGCTTTTGCCACCAGTCATTACATTCCAATTTCCTTTTCAGGATTAGTTGCTATGAACAGCTAATAATTTTTGTCTCTTACTGTCTCTGCAGGGTTGTGAAATCAGCTGGTCCAAAAGGTCATATACTTAACCTGGGCCATGGTGTACTTCAGAAAACACCCGAAGAAGCTGTTTTACATTTCTTCGATGTTACAAGGAGCTTGAGATATGACACCCTTTTCCAAGGTTCTGTTGCTGAAGAATTGCAGCCTGTTGCTTGACAGCAGCAATGGCATTCCCATTATTCATCAAATGGTCTATTTGATCTGCCATATGTCATCTTAGAGTCGCAGTAGATTCCTAGTGTCTGTATTCTACCTTCCAAGAGACTCATTTTGTTGTATAGATATCGACAGCAAATCAAATGCAATTTTATTCATTGTTTGTCTGTTCCATTATTCTTCTGCTGAAGAAGTGATGCATGATGAATGCAACTGTTTGATGAATATTTTTACAAAAAAATAATAATAATGATGTGCAACAAATAAATTGGTGTATGTAAACATATTTGTTTGCACACATTATTTTGATATCATTTATGTTTATCGTGGTTGAGCCTGTGATTTGTGGGCCACACATCTCAATATTATTGTTTTAGAAGGTTGGGATTTGATCAATTCTCCATATTTAATTATTTTTACTCTAGTTTGGAAGTGTATGGTCATTTTGGGTAAATTCGGCACATCATCGTTGGAATACTGGAGATATTTTATCTGAACGTCTCTTTTTTTTTTTTTTTTACGCTATCTGTTTAGCTGTTTAATGACAACAATATAAGGTGTAGTCAATGTTACCTGTCTCCTGACTCCTGAGCATTGGGGAATTGACTTTCTTTTCTAGGAATGGAAAGCAAAGAGTATGCGTGGCCACTGGCCAGGTGCAGAATAAGAATTTTCCTAGTGACAGATTGAATGTATTATACATGATATGAAATTTACAAACATATTAGATTGTCAGCTAGATATTAATCATGAATTATCATTATGCATTATGCATGAATATAATGCCAATTCCATTCCATATGTACTAGTAGTAGACTTAACATCTTAATAGCTGCTACTCATGCATTTCAGATCTGAAATTGATATGTGACATGCAGAATTCGGTGTGTCTATAGGAATAACAAGGAACTTACGAAAATTCTGTCTTTAAGTGTGTAGAATAAACTCTTCTGGAAAATACATTATACATAACCTCCTTAACTATCTTGGTCTATATTAAATTTTCTTCCTATATGCTTAATTGGCAGCTCTTGTATGGAGTTCAGATAATCTAATTCCACCAAGTGAAAGATATATCTTCAATTTCAACTCAAAAGATGAGCTAAAAAGGTGGCATTTGTACTCAGATTCAGAGTATGGAGGTATTTGCCTCACTTTCGAATTATACTTTTAAATGTTATTAATTGCTACGGCTTCTCAAAATACTGATCTGCTACTGTAGTATAATACTGATGTGATACAGATAATAGCCTACATGTGTATTAAATTCTTATATCTTTTAAGGGCATTTTTTAGCTTTGCTGCAAGTATCTAGCTTCTTATTTACATCTATGATAGAATAAATATAATTGGACATTTTAGGGCTTTAGATGAAACTGTTATGTTCTCTGGATGTCAGTGAAGTCATATCAAGTGTCTTAGGATTCAGTAAGTGATGCTTACTTAAGACTACCTTCTAACTCTTCAAAATAATAAATATCGGTGCTTAAGCAGATGCTAGCTGAATGTTAGCAGAAGTTAATCTGTGGAGCGCTAATCCTATCTGCTGTTTCAGTTTGATGTTTTTATTGACCTTGATGCATATGATACAATAGCAATGAAGATCAAAGGGGATGGAAGATGCTACATATCTACCGTATGTTTTCCCACACAAGAGTTACTTTTGAATATTTGATGTCCAGTCAGTATCGTTCTGCAGAATCTGAAATTTGAAGTACAGATATACACGGAGAATTGGGTGAATTCACCCGGACAACAAGAAGACAACTCATGGCAGGCTTTTGTGTGTACATACCCCAGGACCGATGGCAAGTCTTGAAGGTAAATTATCATTTGCCATCATTTAAAATTCGAGATATGCGATTTTTATTAAGATGAAGAATCCATTAAAATTCCTCACAGATCCCTCTTGATCGCTATTTACCCACATGGAGAGGAAATGTGATTGGGGCAAAGTTGGAAATGAACCCTGCTCGAATAATGGGGATGTCTCTCTTTGAAAATGCAGAAGGCGGTGTTCCTGGTGCCAAGATTGGGCCTGGTGATTTTAGACTTGAGGTTGATTGGATCAAGGCGTTGAGAACGCTGTGACCTCTACAAGTCAGTCTTATTTCACTGCTTAAGTTTCACATCCGCCTTTTCCTTCTCTTATGTTTTATGTTGCCGCTGAAATTTTATCAGCTGACCCAAACCACAGGAGTTACCATGGCATATACAGCCAACTCCTGTATGCACTTTTAGCCTTTTAGGTGTATGAAATATTTGTTTTTGTACTAGTAGTGGCTTCTGCGGCTTGGCACCCATGCTAAACGTGCAGATGTTTTCTTTGGGGTTTATGAATAAATGATCGAAAAATGGAGGATTTACTTAAGATGTTCCCTTTGGACAGATGTTACTTTTCTCATAGTATCTGATCGGTCGATCAGATGATGTGGATTGCAACCAATGCTAGAGTCGTCGGATTCAGTTTAATTATTATTTGACTGTTCAGAGCACAACTGTCTGCGGCAAGCAAAAACACAACCGCACTGGGAACTTTTGATTTCTATATATACTAATTCATTCATCTCATCTCTTTGCCACCAAGTAGATGTGCAACAAGGATGGGCTCACCTCACACAATGCTGCTGTATGTACAAATGAATGACACCAAAGCTATAGACAGACACATCACACCCTACAATCCACCGGAAAATTTTTTGCCTTCCCTTGTGTTGGGGGGCTCTACAGGACTACACCTAACCGACTCCAATGTAACACAACAATAGGCTTCATATGGCAAAACATCTATGCATCTGTGCAAACGACCGATCTGGTATGGTCACCTTGGTCCAGAGAGCTCCATGGCCTCCAGGCCAAGCGAGGATTCATCCGCGGCAAAATCCATGTACTTTGGAGGTAGGATCTCCGATGAAACGGACTTAGGTGTGTCCACATTCTGCGACGCTTCCCATTTCTCTGCGAGCCCGTCCCCTTCCAGCATCCTGATTACCTCAGACATTCTGGGACGGTGAGATGGATGGTATTGTGTGCATAGCAATGCCACCTGAACCATTTCCTCCAACTCAACCCTGTCATAGTTGGTACCCAAGTCTTTGTCGACCATCATACTTAATTGCTTTTCTTGATGAAGTTTTTTAACCTGGGACCACACAAGGAGAACAAGATTGTAATTTTTTTTTTTAAAAAAAAAGTCTTAAGAGACTGAACTGAAGGGCAAAGCAAAACAAAGGTATAAAATATAATAAAGGAAGGATAGAGATTTTTTCTTTAAAGTTTTAAAGCAAATTTGAAATTGAATAAGTAAACACAAGGTGCATGCTTACCCAGTCAAGCACTCCACCCTTCTGATTTGCTACTCTTCCAAAATCCAACGCCTTCTGACCAGTGATCAACTCAACTAATAGAACCCCAAATCCAAACACATCGGTCTTCTCTGATGACTGGCCAGTTGACAGATACTCTGGTGCTATATGTCCGACAGTTCCGCGCACTGCAGTTGTAACATGAGACTCCCTGTGATCTAAGAGTTTTGCCAATCCAAAATCTCCCACAATTGCTTCGAAATATTCATCAAGAAGCACATTGGAGGCTTTTACGTCTCGATGGATTATTTTTGGATCGCATTGCTCATGAAGGTAGAGCAGACCCCGTGCTGTGCCTAGTGCTATCCTCTTTCTCCTTGACCAGTCTAGAGCTGGCTTGCCATTGATATGTTCTGAATAAAGTGAAAGAAAGTTAATTTGCATGCATAGTGGACAATACACATGGACAAGGCTAGTATGGTATTTGCTGTTATCGATTAACCTAATACCACATGCCTTCAGTTGAAGATAGCTAGAGATTGGTTTGATAGCTTCAGTCCATAGTCCAAAACTGGACTTGAAAGCAATATATTGCATGGACATAAAACATTATTGCAGAGCTCCACAGTGGGAGCATGAGTAGGATAATTTGACCAACATAATTCAATGGTCAATGGCACCATTATACATTCATGGAAGGACATCAGCATGGCAAAGACAAGCTGAGAATGACCAGGCATTTGTACTTGAAGAAAAAGTGACCAAGTATTCAGGTCATTGTATAAATTAGGGTAATACATTACACATGCACAAACCAGATTCGCCTATTATGATTTCAGCAGTAAATAGGTGGTGACTATCTGTGATAAGTAGATGCAAGACCAGCTGCAACACACCAATAGAAATCATGCCAGCTTGCCTGTTTGTAGATAGCATAAGGTGTGTCCTAGACAACACAAAACATTATTTAGTAACTACTCTATGCACTATGCAGCAACATTAAGCAAATATCAGAAAGCCAACACGTTTCACATCAACTGTGATGCATCCAAAAATGGGGTAATTATTTTGTGTTAGATAGAACAAACTCACTTAACACTTAACAGTTATGCAGACGCATTAAAACATTTACAAATTCAAAATTTTCATCCAGCTTTGATAGAAATTTTACCACTCAAGTTTTTCTCAGTTCACATTTTTTGTAAGAGTATTTTAATAGCCATCCCCCCCCCCTCATGATAAAAATACATTTTCTGGACTTGTCTACTTATTGTCCAGCTTGCAACAGCATATGCACATGGAAGTCATGAGCGATAAGAGCGACTAACCCCGCAATTGAGAAGCAACACTTCCATTTGGCATGTATGGATAAACAAGCAATCTCTCACTCTCTGTAGTGCAGAATCCAATAAGACGGAGGAGATTCCGATGAACAGCCAAGCTTATGACTTCAACTTCAGTTTGGAATTGAACTTCCCCACCAACAGCATTATAATCCTTCAGCCTTTTGACAGCAACAACAGAGCCATCACGCAAATAACCCTTGTATACTATGCCATATCCACCTTCACCTAAGATGTTCTTTGAGTTAAAATTATTAGTAGCTGCACGGAGCTCCTTGAAAGCATATCGCTTCAGATGGCCCAAGCAAACTTCTGGATCATATTGATCTGCACATGAATGTATCAGGTTCAGTTATCATGCTTGCTGTAAAGACAAACAATGTAGCATGCTAGAGAGGACAAATATTGAGAATACTAAAAAGTTCAAAGCGAGTCTAGAAGGGTAAGATAAAAATACCTCATGATCATGAAAAGGTTAGAAAGAGTACAAAGTAACTAGGAGATCATGATTGTGAAATAGCCCACATGCCAAAGTCCAAAAGTATACAAGTAAAAACTAAAAAGCAACATAAGTATACTCTTAATGTTGATGGTACTATTTACTAGCACACGCAACTAATGTTACCAGGTACATCTATTTTATGTTCAAATTTGTGAGTGGCTTGAAACTCCATA
Source organism: Hyparrhenia diplandra (assembly GCA_015847255.1). NCBI lineage: Eukaryota > Viridiplantae > Streptophyta > Magnoliopsida > Poales > Poaceae > Hyparrhenia > Hyparrhenia diplandra. The sequence goes on along the minus strand of JADLZK010011446.1, from coordinate 14,939 downwards.
TTAATGCCACATGGCTGAAAACGAACAACTCTCAAGTCTCGAGTGCTATTGGGGAAACAATTCAGTTATTCAGCTTGTTAAGTTCCTGTTTGGAATCATCCCAACTAAAGCTTAGCTAGCTAATTGCTAGAGCTAAATTTTAGCTAGGTTGCAACAGCTAATGGGGCTAGCTGCTTTCCAATAACTGGGATGCGCTTTAGCTCTAATTAGCTTGGGTGTTTGCTAGCTAAATTTTAGTTCCAAACTGGGCCTAAAACTCCTTTAGGTCAAATTGACATTGATTAAGAACACTTGCATTCATGTAAATTTACTGTGGGACTGACCAGACAAAGCTCTAGATCTTGTGCTAGCGGTTGCTGCAACTCAGCCTGTTCATGGTCCGGTTAAACCGGTTTCTGGGCAAAACCCACCCCAACCCGTAGAAGACGTCACATCGACGGTTTGGAACCCGCGTTTCCGCGGTTACCACGGTCCTGCGATGAGGGTGGCTCTGATGACAACGACGAGGCAGCCGCTAGCTCCTCCGGTGACAACGATGAGGAGGATCTGAAGACGATTGGGTTCTAGGATGGAGCAGCCGACGGCGACGACGGACCAAGAACGGACCAAGAGGCCGACGCCGAGGCGGATGCCGATGCCGACGCCGACGCCGACCCTCACGCCTGCGGTGACAGCTCGCTTTACTCCTCGCCGTCGTCAACCCCGTCGGACTCGGACCTCGTGTAGAGGCTGCCGTCGTCGTCGTCCGGCTCGGGCAGGCTTGTAGCACCTGTAATCCAATCCATCTTGACTTTTTCTCTCGTCTCCAATCCAGACAAGGTAGAAAAAAAATCACACCCTTGAGCTCCCGACAATGGCGACGACGCGGACGCTGATCTCGGCCAAGGACCTAAAGGAGGTGAACCTGCTGTCCAAGATGGAGGTCTACGTCGTGGTGTCGCTCTCAGGCGACCCCCAGTCACGGCAGCGGGGTCCAGGCCGACCGCGATCGGGCGGCGCAACCCGACCTGGAACGCCACGCTCCGCTACGCCGTCCCGGCGACAGCGCGGGGTTCCCTCCACATGCTCCTCCGCGCCGAAACACGGTTTGTTGCTCGAGCACGCGTCGTAACAGCGCCGGCGACGCCGGCGGCGTTAGTGAATGGGAACGGCGACCGGCGGCGGCTGTTTGTCGAACAAAGAAGACGGTTTAGACGGGTACCAAATCGACCCAAACCAACCCGTGGTTGGCTGCTTACACGGTTTGTCATGGGCTGGTTTGTGGGTTGGGCCGGTTTCAAACCGGACCATGAACAGGCTGAGCTGCAACTAAGAAGCTAATCTCATGCAATTCACGCCTAGATCTAGGTAGCGGTTATCAAGATCACACAAGAACAGAATAAAAAAGAATATTACCATTAACATCAAAAAAGATCTGCTGATTTCTCCTATGACGCCACCAAAGAAGCATACCAGCTACAACAGCTACAAAAGCTACTGAACCAACAGTTGCTCCACATATTGTAGCGATATGATGGCTCTTTCCAATGCCTTGTTGTGGCTGAGCTGAGGAAAAGGAGACATATTTGAGTGCCACGCAGAAGAAAAGGTATTTATTTCTTTTGTAGTGCCTTCCCAAAATTCAATAAAGAAAAGAGATCTCACTTTTCAGATCATCTGGTGGGTAAGAGAGTGGATCAAGCGACACAGAAGAGCAGTTATCTCCAGTCTTATCACCGCAAATCATCGGATTTCCAGCTATGCTGTATGCACAAAACAATCAAAGCGTGACTATGTGAACAGTATCAATTGGCATAACATGTAGTGTTCAGGCTGAAACCAATTCGGCCATGAAAAAGGAATAAAATTAAAATTACTTACATAAAGGTTCTTGCAGAAATCTTGGGTAATGGGCCACTGAGATTGTTAAACGAAAGATCTCTATAAAAAAGCCATCTCAAGTGAATCAGTAATGAAATAGTTAAAGAGAAAAACAACAAACGATATAGAATGGGATTGCAGAGCATACACGAGGGCAAAACCATCAATTCTGGCAAGTGAATCAGGCAGAACTCCAGACAAGCTATTATTGTTCAACTTCCTGGTAGCAACAAAGAGAGCTAGAAATGAGCCAAAACGAAATCACTGCGATCGACGAGAGTGCTTAGAATCAACATTGAAGTACGAATCTTACAAATAATTGAGGTTCTTGAGATTTCCAAGCGAACTTGGGATACTCCCGGTGAGCTGGTTATCTGACATGTCAAGAGTCTTTAGCATCCCCAACCTTCCAATCGTGCCAGGAATAGGGCCAGAAATCGCATTGTTCTGTAACAGCCTGTCGATCAGCATAGCAAAGCACTTTGATTCATTCAACCAGATTGGAGCACTCAGGAAACCTTTAAGTTTGAATTTTGAAGTGCTATGGGTAAATAAACAATAGGGGATGAGAGTAAACTTACACAGATTGCAGCCTGGTGAGGTTGCCGATGCCGGGTGACAACTTCCCGGACAAGCTCTGGCTAGGCAGTCCTCTGCAAACGAAGGATCGCATGTGAGAAGAAGAAGACCGGACCAAAGCAGCAGTTGAGAAGGGATGGGCATGAACAAGGTGAAGGGGAGCGTGACGTACAAGGCGGAGACGTAGCCGTCGGAGGAACAGGTGACCATCCTCCAGCTGCAGGGGTCGACGGAGTTGATGTCCCAGTTGTCGAGGGCGTTGTAGGGGTCCTCCAGCTCCGTCTTGATGGCCATCAGAGCCACCACTGCGGTTCAGCCACAAGGTTCAGCTTCACCAAATTTGTGATGCCAAGAAAAGAGCTAAAACTCGACAGACATGATGAGTGATGAGGAGGCACGAGCACAACATGTACATTTCGTTCATTTAATGTTCTTCTTGGTAGTGGATCTTTTACCATCATCTTTGAAACCAGCGATTGATCGGGAAAAAGGGAGAGGATTTTTCAACAAATTCCAGCCAAAAAAGAAACAAAAAGTTGGGGCATTTTGTTAAGACTTTGGAGATGAGGAGGAGAGCAGGGTAGGTACTACCTTCGTAGTTGATGCCGGCAGGGGAGAGCGTGGCGTTGGACGGCAGCGGCAGGATGACGGCGAGCAGAGCAGCGACCGCCACCCACCACCACCACCACCCCACCCACATCCGGGGCCCCGGCGCCCGCATCGCCGCAACCCCGCAGATTCAAAGAGGAGCAGTCGGGATCAGTCACCACTCCACAGCTCCAAAGCACAATTCCGCCGCCGCAGCTGGGAGGGTTGAAGGAAGGAGGACGAAGCAGCGCTGGCGAAATCGGCAGCCAAGAAGAGAGAAGGCCCTCGATCCTCTCTCTCTATCGGACGGACCTCGTCCAGTCCAGATACCCAATGATGCCACCGCGGACGCAGCGCGAAAGCAACGCGAGGGAGCTCCGCAGAGGAAGATGGTGGGCAGGCCAGTGTAGTGTGGGGGCACGCAGGGGCGAGCAGCAGGAGAGAAACGCCAACGAGCAGGGCAGGGCAGCAGCCTGTGCCTGTGCCTGTGCCTGACCCTGCCACCCCCCTTCCCTTCCCCACCTATCAATCCAGCACCATGCTCCTGCCCGCTGCCGCGGCCGCTGTCCGCTGACGCCGCTGATGCCCACCACCCACTCCACGCCGCTGCAAACGGCCAAGCGCTTTTCCGCCGGCCCGACCTGACCTGCCACGGGCGCGCATGCCTAGCTACCTCACCTCCATCCTTTTCGGCCTTTCATTTGTTCCCTTCCTTCCCCTAGATTTTCTGGGGAAAAAAAAAAAGATGCGTGCATTTTCATTTTCAGGAAAAAGTCACGAAATGCTCTTGCTGAGTTTGCAACTACTAGAATTAGAATCTTTTGTGTGGATGAACCAAAACATTACACATGGATAGATAGATAGCCTTGTTCAGAAAAGACGGCAGGGAGATGCTTTCTTTGCTCCTGCAGTCCTGCTCATCGGAAACCATAATGTATTACTGCTACATGCAGTGTCGAATTTGCTGGCATTATACTACCAGCAGTACATATTACCGGCAGTTGTGCGTGTTTGGCGAGGATAAACAACTCATTTGCCTGCCAGTTAGCACAAGCTTTATCGAGTGTTGTTTCTGGTTGTCATCATCTATCGACACATCCCACCCTACTTATACCTAACGACAATGCTAATGACAGGAGTGTACAGGACGCATGTTTGTCATGAACTATACTAGTCTATGAAACCGAGGGCGTACAGCACGACTATCTACGCTAGCTGCTGATATGTAATTAGCACAGTGATGATGATAATAAAGAAGGGAATGATGGGGGAATATAAGGAGAGAGGAACAAGAGGTTAAAAGCTTGGTGGGCACCGGCGAGTCACATGCTCGCCTTTTATTTTGTCCCGTCCTTTCTTGTCGCTCTGCTCGTCACCATCTCTCTTATCAGTGTCATGCGGTAGAATCTCTATTTTATTTAGATTTTTCTTTTTTTTTTTAACATTCCGCGACATCCGGTCCCCAGCCAGCTTTGCTAGCATACTGTGTGTTTTTGAATGGATGGTGTTCATCGTTCACCCACTAATTAAATCAAATTATTAAGTTGCATTCAGATTGGCAACTTACCCATCAAGCATATAGTATAGCATAAGTTTTAATGAGTAGGTGAAGCGTGATTGGTTTTTTCAATAAAGGATGACATTCCAGTCGAAATCAATCCATCGGATAGGGTAGATGCATGCAGCTTATCCGATATTAAGGTGAGTACTCCGTTCATCCGTTCATTACATAAAAAAAAAAGAAACTGTAGAAATTAAAGAACACACAAGTGGCAAAAACAAAATGAAATGCTCAAAAGCACTGCTACGTCTTCTATTTTCGTAGCCGGAACAATTTTTTAGAAAACAAAATTATTTCGCCGTCTGCGAGTTGTAGAAACGAAATGCTCAAAGGCGTAGACCTAAACAATCTTGCTTTGTTGTATAACAAAGAACATCATTATTTGAGAGTGAAGTTTTTTTTACCCTTGTTCTTCCATAACCTAATATAAACATAGTAAAAAAACTAAAGTAGATAAACCAAGGAATACTCCGTACGAGTGAGTCTTTGCTTTCCAAAAATCTTCAAAAGTGTTTTTTTTTTTTCCAAAGTGTTTCTTCATGAGAAGTTCCTGCCAAACTCCCTCATCAATAATTTTAGTCATTTGCTAATAAGGTGGGCTTTTTATTTTTAGTCAAGATTTAAATTTCCCTGGCCCCTTGTTCTTCGGGAAACAAGATTTAGAATCCCCACCACTGATGTCTGTATTTTTTTTTTCCCTTATGGCTGTCTCCTTGTAAAAAAAAAAAAGGGAAACTTAGCCTTTAATAAATTTGTTTAAAAAAGACTACTTAGCTTTTATCAAACGTCTTCTTGAAATGAACCTTGAAAATAAATCTATTTGGCACTTGATGAATTGTTTTTCTCTTGCCTCTTACTCAGGACTCTCCATGTACTTTAAAGAATGTCGTCATTGGTCTACGTGCCAAAAGTTTAACACTATTTGTAGAAAATACGTGTAAAAATTTGATTAAAAAAACAAGATCCAAGATCTTTATAATGACATTGATTATGTATTATCTCTTTTAATACATATTTAAGTAAAGTTATTTCTTGATAAGCACAAACGACACTTGTTAAGGGACCGAGGAGTAGTGTAATTAGAGTAGCAATGGTAATAGCTACTGCTATCTACGTAGTTCGGCTGACGTGGAGGTGAGAGATAATAACAAAGATTATTTTATATTATTGGACCCACATGCTCCTCTCATAAGTTCTTTTGCTACGTAAAATAATCTAGCTATTTGCATGTAGCCAGTGAGTACTCTCTCTGTTACTTTTTTTTCTTACCACGTCACATCTTGCTAACCAAATAGCTAACCATTACGGACGACCTAAAAACAAAGCTCGTACAGTACTGTATACAGTATGCACCTCTGTCGTCCAGCCAAAAAAAAACACCAATAGACGAGGAAGGATGTGACGACTCACAGCACAGTTTTTTTTTGTATGCCTCTCATCCGTCAAATACAATTTGTAGTATCGATCGTCTGTACTCACGCCTACACACCACACGCACACCACACTCACACTACTTTCGTGTACAAGCAGCCCCTACAACTACACCTGATTTAACACCGCGTCCTTCTTGAGATCACCGTAATCCTCCTCGATTCCGAAAGAACAGACGCACGCCGTTCCCTTTGTGGCTTTTTACGCGTGAGAGGTAGGAACTGGACATTATTCAGAGAACCTACTGTTCCCGGGGTGAGAGACGCGAATTGCGATTCCCAGGAATCGAACCCGCGCCGGCTGCGTGCACACCCGCACTGCCAGCCATCCGAGCTATGCTCGGTTCTCGACTCACAGCACAGTTACCACGGGCACACGGCCTCTCTTTATCTGCTGCATACTCGTAACAGTGTGCAGCGTAACTTACAGTGACCGTGGAGAGTGTGGCGCATGCCTTGCATGCATGCAGCTGCAGAGAGGGAGAGCGAGGTGGGGGTGGGGCGCTCAACAACAGCTGCGCGCCTGCGCCGGTCCATTGAATCGCGTGGCCTGCGTGCGTGCTTTCTGCCTCTGCGCCAACGAGCCACGAGCGGGGCTGGCCGCTGCCGCCGGTGGCCGGAACGCCGCCGCAGGGAAAGCTGCCAGCCCGTCAGCCCACTGGGCGCTGCCACTGCCGCTGGTAGCGTGTGCCCACCAAAACACGCAGTGGCGCAGTCGATTCACGCGCCGCGTGCACCCTGAGTCGGTCTGTCTGATGGAGCCGGCACGGCACGGGTAAAACGATGACCGCACGGCGGTCAGGGATCATCCCTGCCCTGCACCGGCGGTCAGGGATCATCCCTGCCCTGCACCGGCGTCGCTGGCCACATCGCGTTAGTAGGGTAGTAGTACTTCCAAGCAGCACAAGGACAAGCTCGACCGCTTGCTTCTCGCATGTCAACGACCGGCCAGGACCGGGAGAATGAATAAAGCGAGGTTGGTGGCACGGGCACTGCCAGTGCGCCCTGCGCTGCGGCGAGGGAGGCTGCGCCTGCATGCACATGGTGTCAACTTGAGATGGAGGTGGTGTGGTGTCTGTCCCCTGTCCCGCGGTGGTTGCCATTGCCGATTGCCATGCATGCCACGGTTGGTTGGTTCGTCGTCGTCGTCTCGCTCGCCGCCTGGTAGTGAGTGAGTGGTACGTATGAGGGAGCTGGGGACAGTGGAACTGAAGCGAGAGGGACGGGGCACAGTCATCATGGCTGGCTAATCATCCTCATCCACCATGATTCCCTCCTGGAGCTTCCATTAGTCCCGGTCGCGTTCCTCTGCCCCCACCTCCCTCCCAACCACGGGCCACCGCCGGACATGCATTCGATCAGATCGATCACCACGGCGGTACGTGCGTCCTTGTCGTTGGACAATGTCAATCAGGCTACCAAACACAGAGCCAAGGCTAGTGCTAGGCGGAAACATGAAGACGAATGCCGGAGGACCCGTGCCACTGGTATGGCTGCTGGTTTGGTACAGCGGCACTGTTGGCGTGTGTGTACTCCTGCATCCAGCGCGCATCGACTGGTCATCATCGACGAACAGGAGGAGGGAGAACCGGCAGGCAGATCAGATCGACGGGAAATAACGCAATGTTCCGGTTCTCCAAGAACAGAGCCACAGGTCCCGCATCCACCAACCAGCCCACCAACACCAAGGCCTGCTGGCCCGTCTGCCGTACACGGACGTGTGGGCGTGGGTGTGCTGGTCACCGGCCGTTTTCCATCGTTTTAGGTTCGACATCGAGTCCAAATCTGAAAACAAACGGTTTTTTAATCAAGAAACCTCTTTATATAGAAACATCAGTAGCAAGCAATACATCATTTCGATACAAAACTTTCAGAGGAAAACTTCCTCCGACCTCTCCACCTAACAAGACACACAAGCAACCAACAAAAGATCTAAAAACTTTACGCGTTCCCCTAATCACCAATTCGATCGTAAACTTAACTGACACTTACATGCCTGAAAAATTATCCTTGATTGATTGAGTTGAATGTTGCGATACTGCCACAACAATATCGTGCAAATATAGCTTCTGCATCCCACCATGGGCATTCGGTTCTCGGTTCGGTTTCATAGTTTTTTTTAAGAAACCCAGTTCTTAAAAATTCATGTAACCGACCATCTTGGTTTTCGGTTATTTCAGTTCTAACCGAACTCACTGGACCTTTTCAGGACTGGCTAGGTAAACAGTTATTATATTCTAAAGCAAACTTAGCAACACCATATCCATTTTAGATAGTAATAATCTATGAGAGAACAACATTAACAGTTCAAAATATCACGCATAAACCAAACATATTGTTACAAAATGCAAGCAAGTGAAGCATAGTTGATATAATTTGGTTAATCGGTTAACTGAGAGTAGGAACTGGATTTTTTCGGTCATCTCGCTTCCTAAATCTTAAGAACCGAATAAGGATTTTGAATTTTTTAGTTCCAATTCTTTCTGAAAACTTTTTTTTAGAGTTCAAGGGCCATTGCCGCGACCTTTTATTGATATAAAAGACCAACAAGTTTAACACGTTTACAGCTCAAAGGTTCCCAAGCACTCCCTCTGGCCAAATAGGAGGCGACATTACAATAACAATCAAGAAAGGAATTACAAGTCTTCGGGAGCACTTAACATAGAAAAATGACAGCAACAATCATATAGACTCCATAGCAGTATTCAGGGTCGATCACCAATCTTGATTAGTGACTCTTCCAGGTTCCTTCATCTTCATCAGATTTTCATAGGCATTGACTTCATTCACCAGAGAGACCTCAAGGTGGTAGCCATGATACCTCTGCCACCTTCTTCGTTTTTTGGATATACAGCTCTAGCAGTTCTTCCTTTTCTTGCGGACACATTAACCTCCAGTTTTGCAAAGTGGCAGCTATCTTGTGATAATAGAGTATTTCCATACTCTTTGAACCAAGATTCTGAAAACATAAATCGTTTCTGAGTTTTCAAAACGACCACAAAACCGCAGCAGTCACTATATTAACAACTAAAAATCTCTTTTTTCTCAACCAAAATTTACCAAGGTCCTCAAAAGAGTCAATCATATTGATGCCTAAGAACCTAGTGACTTCAGACCAGCATTGTTTAGCTACTGCACAGTCAAAAAAGAGGTGGTGAACCGACTCTTTTTCATCACAAAAAAGGCAAGACATGTCTTTCACCTTCACTCTTTTTGCTAAGTTATCTCTAGTTAAAGTTCTATTGTTAGCAAGAAGCCAAAGGAAATGTTGCACCCTCAGTGGCACTTTAACAGACCAAACAGATGGAACATGAACTGAATGGACGCCCCTAAAATTTATTATCTTGTAAAGGGACTGAGAAGAGTAAGTACCATTAGAAGTGAACTGCCAGATCAAGGCATCCTCTTCATCGTTCAAGTTAATAGTGGAGACTAATTGAACTACTTCTAACCACAGCCTATATTTCTTTCTGAAAACTTGTGCAACACCATATCCATTTTCGCTACTTGAAAGCAATTGCATCTGAACGAGATAGCTTCAAGTTACGCAGGTTAAGTTAGCGTTTCACTTTTGGCATCAAAAACACTTTCAAAAAGTTTTTTTTTTTTTTTTTGAGTTGCACTTTGTAAAAGTTGAACCAACATGAGCACATAACCAACGAGTCTAAATAGTTTTAGACTCTAATTGACCGAGTAAAACTAGGAAACCGGCAACTCTAGAACGGCAGCCAGAACCGGCAATTCCGAATCCGGCGGCGAGGCCGTTTGCGTTGCGTCGGCACGGCACATGCCAAACCGGACCCAAACTCCGACGAGCCAAGGAGAGCAAAGCATATTTGTCGCGTGGCCGGGGAGAGATGGCCGGCCCGGCCGGCACGCTGACGCTGTCCTCTACTATCTGCTGATTATTCTACGCTGCCCCGGCCGGGCCGGCGGCGCGGATGCCGATGGGGGCGGGAATGTGAGCGCCGTACTGAACAACAGTGATCCTCCGTCCTCGGGCGCGGCGGATCCCGGCCGGCAGTCCGGCACCAACGACCGGACCGGAGGACGACCGCATCAGCTCCCACGGCGCCTCAGGACGGGAGGAGCAACGACAAGGCGCAAGGCGCCAGCGTACGAGTGAGCGATCGTGCTCGACTGGTCGTGGTCGTGGACTGCGATTGGCTTGGGAGACCGTTGCCGGGAAGCGAGCGCGACGTCGGCAAGGCGTCGGCGTGGGCTTGGGAGGCGGTCGCGGTCGCGGTCGCCTCGCCTAGCCTGCGCGCACGTGACTGGGTACGTGGTCTGCTACTCGGCACTTCTGCAGTAGTAGTAGTACCAGTACAGACGTGCAGTACAGTACAAAAAGATGCGAGGTGCACAGTGCAGGGCCCCGCCGGTCCCACCAACACGTTCTGGATTTTTTTATTTTTTTGAGCAGAACACCATTCAGCAAATTTAGGCCCCGTTTGGCAACCGGAGCTGAGGCTCCGGCCGCTCCTGTAGCGGCACTGTAGCGGCGGGAGGAGGAGCCGGAGAAGCTAAAATCGTGGCTTCTCCGGCTCCGATGAACGCGGAGCCGGTGTCGATGAGAGAGAAGCGGGAGGGGAGAGAGAAAACGCTTCTACGTGAACCACGATGCTACAGTGCGGTGCCAGGTGAACAGTACCGGTGTCAGGTGAACAGGAGCCGGTGTCGGATGAACCGGAGCCGGAGTCGGTGCTCCTCTTGCCAAAGAGGCTCTTAACTTACTCTCCGCCTATGGGGCCCAAGATCATACGGCCCATTATGCGCTGCTGTCGTTTCGTTTTTCTTTTTCAAACCCAAAATCACTTGAGAAGGTGTGGTGCTATTGCGTAAACAAGGAAAAGACTCTACTTTTTCTATTAAAAAAGGAAAAGCCTCTACTAGAAGTCTAAAACTCCCAGGAGAAGGCACGAGCATTTGCAGCAACTGCAGACGAATCATGCATGCCAAGCCTGATGAAGAGAAACACAAATCTGGAGAGACTGTTAGTATCTGCAAGAAACTTCAGTGGAGAGAGAGGCTGTTGAGAGTATCGTTGAGAACAGCTCGTCTCACAGAATCATCGATGCCACTAATAAACTGAACGGACTAGGTTAGTCACCAAACGAACAAGAAAATTGCTGTAATTAATTGCCTTGGACATATTAGTGTACTGTACACATATCTCCATTGGGGATAAAAAATAATAAGGTTGCAATGCCCGGAGACAACAGCTGGTTTAAATAAGCTGCTGCTCGCAAAAAATTGGAACATGCTCTGTAAATTTACATGTCCACTTTCAGAGACCCCTCGAGAGACAGGTGTGACCTATTTCTGAACAATGTGATTATAGGTATGCAGACAGTTTGCAGAATCTCCGCTTAATTTTCCTCGAGGTAGCATATAATGGACAACCAACTATGACTATTGTCCTCTTCCTTGATTACTTCACATAAGTTTGAGGGAACCAACTTTCGAACAACATATGCTTGAGCCTCAGCACCAGGGTGAACAGAGCGTAGCATGGGAAGTGCAGCAGTGCCACCACCAGGTACCTGCCAGGAGTGACACTTTATTTTTTTTTTCTTTTCGAGTTGATGAAATCGCAGTTTACAGCAATACTAGCATAGAATTATGATAGCAAATTTCTTAATGGCTTCAGTGTAAAATGAGTGTGACAACCAAAAGTATTTAGGTACCAAATTGTTCTTTTTCCTTTGTATTTCATTTTCATAACAATCCCTATGCATTAGCTACATATGAAACCATATATTTAGCAAAATAGAGTCATTTCTTTAATTGAGTTGAGCTTACCATACAGGTGCACCAGGGAATGTCAAGTCTAGAAATGGGTAAGGCCACCTGAACAAAGCAAAACATGTTACACTTACACACCAGAATTTCACCTCATTACAAAGAAAACAAGAACTAAGTTCATGGCATTACCAAATTGACATGTTATAATGGAGGATCCACTGAAAATTAACAAAAATGCCTGTCCACAGCATGAAGTATGCTATCCAAAACCACGGAAATGCTGCACTTATAGATTATTAAATGATCAAGACATATGTCAGGTTGGAAATATGGATCAATGTTGTGGCATGAGAATTTACCAGTTTGTTTAGAGCAGCATCACCAATTATGAAGACAACGTTGATTGAATGTGTCCCAATCGAGAATCTGCAATGCACATATTAAGAACTTTAAGAAATAAAAAAAGAACACGAATACAAATAAGACATTAAATGAACAAATAAAAAACTCTTTTGTAGTATGACTATATGTTAATCATGTAACATTTCATTCTTAAGAAGACATAAGCCACAACTGGTGTACCTACCAAAACAACACTAAGCACATGTAATAACTTCTGCATCCCTTAAATCATGTAGAAAAGATACAAAAGTAATAGTGGCGAGGCGAAAAGGTTTATATGTTTTTGCGTGTTTTTATCTCTTTATTAATATTAGCAGAGAGTTAAGTAATGTGACAAAAAAAATAAGTATCAAGGGTGACCAAAAACAAAAGTAACCGATAAAAAGTCACGAGACCATTAAGTTATATGCTATCATATTAGATTTCCAAAATTCCTTGGTACATATAGTGAATTATGATCTTCAAGGTAAATTTTAAAGGAAAAAAGTAATGTGTATGAAAGGCTTTAGTTAACAAGTTCACCAAACAAGTGAGATTGTACAGTAGATTATTAGAGTTTCTAAAATCGCGTAAAGGAAAGCGAATACTCACAAAATTCATTTCATATTGATTGTGGGCAAGGAAAGGGTACGAAATAAACGAGAACACCAAGTCTCGTAATCATCCAAAGACCTGCATTTGTCCGGAAAATAAACACGGAAATTTGAACAGGCCCAACTTTTTGAGAAAATGTAAAGCGACAGCACGTGCTTGTGATGATTAATGACTTACCTGAAACATGATCTGGAACATATAACCCCAAAGTCCTGCTATTTCTTGGCCATTGTTTGTTTTAGTGTCTTTGATTGCAGGGTCATATGCACTTTCCGCAGTTGGAGCTATCATATATGTGCCATTATCTGCACCAGATCTTACTGGATCATATCTATCCCCACCAGTATTGTAAACATACTGATAGCATCCATAAATGGAAAGTAATGATCCAAGCTGAAGATAAAGAGGGTAATACTGGTGAAAAACCATGAGCAAGAATACATAACTCTACCGCGCTTTAGATAATATCCTCAAAAGAAAATTCATATAAGTCTTTGTACCAATGTTGCAGGAGTGCAGTGAGATGTGATGTCAGTGTGTCGAGTTATTGAGAGTTGAGACTCAAGGTTAATTATTATAACAACTAAAGAAACAAAAACTGAAACAAAAATCAAACCAAAGTTCGATACATACCCCAAAATATAAGGTGACAAGCAAGAACGTCCACCTGCCAAACATACAGTATCATTTCAGCATAAGTTCTTTTTAATTGTGGGTAGTGGAACTAATTTAGGGACAAAGATGGCCTTACTGTGTGTAGTATAGGAAGATACTCCATCCATCAGTAATGATGTCGATCAGAAGCAGCGAAGCCAAAAAACGAAGAAGGCCACAAGTCGAAACGCCAGCAGCCAGCCAGGGTGGATCCACTCAATGCACGTCTTCCAGCAATCTTCAAGATAAACAACACCAAGCCCGACCCGTGGTAATGCCCCTTCTCTGTCTTCACTGTTATCGCCGTTGCTTCCCCGTGAACTGGCCCCCTCATACTTCCAAATCAAGAAGAACGCCAAGGCCATGCAGGAGTAGACCCAGAGCGCGCACAGCAAGAACCTCCAATTGAGCCAGTACTCCGGTTGAGTAGTGTCCACAGCCATGGCTGAGGATTGAATGCTTAATTAATCGTCCCTGCCATCATATATCGGCAAGACATTATATAAGTTTGTTGTCCTAGTCGCTCTTGTTAAATCTGATACTATACTTGCGCCAGTCCACTCAAGAATAAAAAGAATCACTTTTCTCCTTGCCTTGCCGGCAAAGAGAGAGATAATTGCAATACAGGTAATGTATATCCTAATCTCTACCTAATAATAATATAATAATAATAAACAGAAAAGAAATTGGAAATCCACGTAGACCAAATCGAAACCATAATGGACAAATAGACCGAATCGAATAGAAACATACTGAGTCAAAAATGAAACCTGCTTGACGCTGCGGGACTGGACGAAGTCGGCCAGATCGGAGCCCACCAGGGCTGCGGCGTGGGCGAAGGCCACGACGGCGGCAGCAAGGCGCACTAGGCTGTAGCGGCGCTCCGCAACGGCCGGGTGGTGGTAGGTCGAGGTGGACGGGGCCCTGGAAGCGATGAGGCTGGGTGAGAAGACCGCCGCGCCGAGAGGCAAGGAGGCCAACGTGGATGCCGGCACCGGAGGAGCAGAGGAGACTCGGCACGAACGGCGAGGCTGGCGCTGGGAGGGGTGGATCGGAGGCGGCGTCGGGAGAGACGAGTAAGCCAGTGTGCGGCGGCGAGGCCGAGAACAGGATAGTGTGCGGTTCTTTTTCTTTCTTTCTTTCTTTTTATGATAAAACTTGTGCCGATTTGCCTTGTGCCGGCGGTGGACTTGTGCCGGCTGCGAGGCCTCGGGAAGCACCGCGTTCGCGTATGGCGCCTCCTCTCCCACCTGTCACTGTCACACACACATAGCAGTACTCACTCTCTCATACAGAGCAGCATCAGCCACAGGGCGGGGCGAGAAGTGAACGAAGGAACCAAGAAAGAGACAAGAGAAACTACGATGAGGATTGAGGACCAACCACGGGGCAGGTGATCTGGAGACGCAATTAGCCGATGCGGGTGAGATGGAGGCATAGAGCCCAAGTATTTCCGAGCTGGACCGCTTGTTTGGAATAGCATGGGACGGACCATTCGCCATTGGATGGCTAGAGGACACAATCAT